>OMKK01011814.1:2511-27971 GCA_900302305.1 Polymixia japonica | reverse complement strand
TACTGGTGTGCTGTGTGTGTGTGTGTGTGTGTGTGTGTGTGTGTGTGTGTGTGTGTGTGTGTGTGACGATGCCTTGACTAGTGACTAAGAAGCCTTTGCAGCTATGTGTGTGCTTTCAATGTTTACTTGACATGTCTGAATAAGACTAAATGCTTCAGGCAAACAACATGCTTCAACAACCATAGTGGCTTATTGTTTTTTTTATCTTTTGGCGCAGTTCAAAGGCTGAGCTAGTTATTAACATGAATATAGCAACTGTGCAAGTCATAGTCTGGCTATCTACACTTACTTCCACTGTTAAGATAATAGTGCTACAGTTAGGTTACATAAAATGTGAAAAAGAGCTCTCTAGGGGAGGGGAGAGGAGAGGAGAAACCTCAACAGAAAAGACGTTAGGACTGTACCAAAGATCAGTCCTGTCCATTCGACAGTGACCAGACCTGGATCAAACAGCATTTGCAAATTATTGCATAATTTATTAAATTTATTTTTCTAAACTTTAATCAAACGAGTCACATTTACTGCATCAGGGAAATTCAGATCGAGTTGGGTAAGGTATACCAAATTGACTTTGAAATACTTACAAGTGATTGCCAAAGAGTTCGGGTACTATTGGTATTGTCAAATGTGGCAAACATCTGGCACTCTAACAGATTAAAACTATGAAGGTGTTGGAATTATTTCAAATGATTTCCAAATAGTATTTGATCCAGGCCTATAGACAAGACCAGAACTAAAGAACTAAAGATTAAAACCAGAAATGTCTATCATTGTACATTACTGGTACGAGAGGAAAAAACCCTGAGGCCAGGCTATTAACCAGTACACATTACCATGGCTCCCCGGGCAGAGGCAGCCCTCGTCAGGGTAGTGCAGGTGCCAGCTGGGTCCATAGTGCCATCTTTGGGTACATACAGTGTTCCATAGAGGTCATCAATGTTCATCAGAGGGTAGAGGTCCTTGGTTTCCGCAGGTGACAGTACATGGGACTCGATACCGTAAACCTTACCCAGCTGGAGAGGAGGGGACATAACATCCTTTACTGGTTATGGCCTTGACTGACCAGGGTGTGCTTTAGATTAGCAGTCATATTAAACTTTTTTATATTGAACTAGGTATTATTTTGAAAATGATGAGCACCTTGCAAAAAACACTATTTAAAAATATGCATTAGTCTTTGATAAACACTAGACATAAATATAGAAATAATAAATTAATACTCAGGAATCTGGTAAAAACCAAGTCAGCAGTCAATAAACTATTAAAGTAGCTCACTAAATCTGATATATATTACTCTTTATTAAATCTAGCCTATCTACAGAAACATTATAACAGAAAGTTGTAGTAACAAACAGATGAGTCTATTTTAGAAAATATATTGAAATAATCTTGTTTAAATCACCAATTTAAACTTTTTAACACCAGGCCTGAAAGATTTACTGAGTGGATCCTGTGCATCAGGATGGCAAATTAATGTCATTTAGTTTCACATCCCTCCCCACTGTGCAACATTCAACCTGGATTTCTGAGGATTTCTGGATTAACCGGAGAGAAATGCTGTGTGAG
Organism: Polymixia japonica; assembly: GCA_900302305.1. Lineage (NCBI taxonomy): Eukaryota > Metazoa > Chordata > Actinopteri > Polymixiiformes > Polymixiidae > Polymixia > Polymixia japonica. The sequence continues at coordinate 26,405 of OMKK01011814.1, read as the reverse complement.
AAATCGATTAGCTTTTATTTTGAGAAAAACAGTAACGTTAGGGTTACTAATCGAGACACATCAGTGACTGAGCTCAACAATGTCGTGACAGAAGCCAACACTGAGGACAAAGATGTCGAGCCAGGCCCGGTTAACATTAACGTAACGTTACTACTGTACGTCGTCCACCTGTGACAAACTCTGAGGAGACACCGAGCCAAGTGTTTCACACACCGTTCATAGCCCGTTGAGTTGCCTGTAGGAGTGTCTGAACCTATTTCTAGAACTTGATCCTGGGTGAGGCCCAGTGCTTCTAAAACAACAACGTCTTGTTTTTACACTTTTATTTCTACATGTGTTAAATATATAAGACACAACATGTAATTTAGACAGTTTTGAAGTTGTTGGAAGGTGCATTTCTTCACTTTTGATGGAGCAGGGCTACATTACCCACCAGAATCCAGTCTTTATGCTAAGCTAGGTTAGCATGTACCCAGAACGTTCTTTGTACTGGACGCACAGTAATCATAACCATAGAGTACTGATATATGTATTCAGCCATCCATCATCCCTCCTGTCCCAGAATGAGCTCAACAAAGCAATCCGTACCGACATGAGACGTTTGTACTCGTCCAGCCTCTGTTTGTTGGAGGCAATGAAGAGGCCCCCGTTCTGGATCCAGCCTGTGTGGAGACCCGTTTCCTCCTCCAGGTCTTTGCTGATCACATTCCTGGTGTGGGCTAAGAGCTCCACCTCAACGTCACTAGGGCGCAGCTGCCACAGCAGGCCTATGGAGAACACACAGACAGTTGTTTGGATAGGAAAATAGCGCATATAGGGTCAATATCTACCAGCCCTCTGTTTGTACTGCCTAGATTTTGCCCAAAGCTAGGTTTGTGTTGAAAACAGACTGAAGCATAGGTCTAAGTGCGTATTTTGGACACCTTTTTGTCAGCTTTATATACTGCCGTGTTTATCACCACACTTGCCAACAACCTCCTACTTATTTAGACATCATCTAATTTTATTTAAAATATTCTTGCTTGTGTTCCAGCACCTATAATATCCTTTTTTTTTCTTAAACAGGGTTCCCACACCTCACTGAACATCAAAGTTAAGGAATTTGTAACGACTTTAAAGACCTAATTCCATCAAATGCAAGTATAAATACTCAATACGACCTGGTTTGTGACATGAATTAGGGTTTACCACCATGTAAAAGTAGAAAGCCTGAAATGTAGGTGGACAATTTTTTAACACCTCATTCGATCACAATTGAATCAAAAACGCAGCCATCTTCTCAGCTGAGTCGTGAGCGAGGGAGTAACTTTAGATATCTGTGCTCTGACATCCAGATCAAACCTATTCCATTATTCCACAGACTTCTTCTTTTGCACAAAATCTTCACTGTAGATTCAAGCACCTTCAATGACTTATGTCCATTTTCAAAAACTATCAAGGCCTCATTTTCATTTTTTCAAATTTACAAACTTTTAAGGATTGTTAAGGCCCATGGGAGACCCGTTTAAAGTTAAAGATAGGCAAGCGCAAGGATATTTTTAAAGGAAGGAGACTGGTGTTGAATCCACATGTTAAGTAATCTCGGCTGTTTTGTCGTGCCTGCAGCTGTGAGAAAGACTGAGTAACTTACTTCTCGCATTCATCTGTACTGGTAAAACGGTGTAAACACCCTGCATTTCCCACTTTTACCATCTGTTAATTTATACCATCTTCTGTGGTCTGTTATTGCCGCAATCTTCCGGACAACCTAGTCCTGGTTGAAGGCCCGGACGGGTGCATCTCAACAGTGACTCTCAAATTGGCATATGCAGCTCGGGACCACATAAAGATATACTGTACATAAAGATGGCGTCACAATCCAGTTTTGGAAGGAATGTTTACCATACCATACCATCACTCGTTTAGTGAGTAGGAAATGAAAAGATATCCTGCATGACCAATTTTAAGTCTTGCAAAAACTCTAAACACGAAGATAAGCACAAGGCAGAGTAAGGAAGGAATCTGCTCAGGAACAGTGTGATTGCTTGTTCTTTCTTTATTCACAGTACTGCAGTTGGCTTGTAGTGCATGGACTCAGAGAGCTTTTAGTGGACATTAGAGAAACAGCACTTAAAGACTTGGGTACTAGTTCTGTTTGTAGTCCCACAAAAGTTGGGAGAGCTCTCTGAGAAAGCGCAGTTGTTCTGTTTTGGCAAGCAAACAGAGGCTCAGGAGGACCAAAAGTGAAGAGGGAATGGACTACAAGTCCGTTATTTTGATAAAAACCTTTTCCCATCCTGAGCATATCACATTAATCATAGGATGCTGTAGGGTCCAAACAACGACCTTACAACTATACAAACTGAGATTACTAGTGAGGGGAGAGGAGGGTTGTAACTACAGACAGGTAGCTACAGTCTTGTGTTTCATGGTGGAGAATGAACATACCTGCAGTTGATGATTATTATATGATTGTGTTCTGGTTATTGTTTAATTCTTTTTCTCATGCATATTTTCTTGTATGCATGTATTGTAGTTGCACCACAAGTGTCTTCATGTCTATAATTTAGATATGTTTTACATCTTCCTGTTGTTGATTAGGCCTAGATATGTTTCACCTTTATTCAGGTAGACTGAGTAAGGTGAACAGGAGGGACTGTAGGACAGAAAATCATAGTTCTTCCTCTCTCGTACATCATGACCTCCTATTCGGTATCAGCCTCTGCATAAGCTGTTGAGCAATGCTGCCAATCCTGTCTTGCAGAGAGATGTGGGTTTGCACCACTGTGATGCCATGCAATAACTCAATGCAATCATTTTACAACATTTGGGCACTTAAGGATAGAGAACGTGTCATCTCAAGCACATACACACAGGAACATGCCCCTATCCATTTACGACGCGTTACCTGCAGTGTGCCAGGTGGTGCCGGCGGTCAGTCTGTCTCTTTCCAGCAGCACTACATTGGTCATACCCATTTTAGCCAGGTGGTAGATGGTCTGACAGCCCAGGCTGCCTCCGCCAATCACCACCACATCTGCTGACCTGAGGCACACAACAGATAAGCACAGTTATGATCGTCAGAGTTGTGAATGTCACTTTCAAATGGCATTTGTTTAAGAATGAATACCCACTTGAAATTGTAAGCAGTGAGACAATCCACTAAGATAAACCAACTCAAACAAAACGTGTTTTAAGTTACTTTTAGATTATCTGTTGAATATGAAATTAAAAATACAATTAATTCAAATTGACAAAGTGATAAGTCTGAGTGGATGAGTGTTGTCATGTTTACTAATGACCACAGTTAACCTTTATTTCAAGTTTTATAAAATGCATCCATCCATCCATCAATTCATCCATTAATTCATCCAACCATCCATCCATCAACCTAGCAATCTAACCTGGGTAAAGGTTTAGTGGGCCCACTGGAGGTCCCATCCTCCTGTTTCAGTGTCTTTTCATAGGGAACATTCTTCTCTTTGGTGGGTTCTGAGCTGTAGGAGTGAGCACTTGTCCGGCACAAGGGTGAAAGAGGGGGCCGCACCCTGGAAACTACCCTCCCAACTGCACTCCCAAGGAAGGCCATGGCCTCTGTAGAAAGAGTGCACAAAGAACTAGATTGACTCTGTGTGCATGTGTGAATGTACCATTATAATATTCTAGGTTTTTATAACAAATGTCAACACATTCATAGCAACAGACGGACAGCAACGTGTGATGGACAGCAACCCTAGACATCTCATATAAAGAGCAAAATGTAAGCATTTCATATAATTAAAAGGTCGTTTAAAAAAAGACATGGGAGGAATGCACCGGTGTGTTAAAAAATTAATTGACAGAGCATGGAATTGATAGAGCAGTGCACTTGTCCGATTTACATACAAATATAAGTTGTGATCACTGGACAGGGAATGAGGCATGGCAAGGCAAGTTTATTTATATAGCACATTTCGTACACAATCCAATTCAAAGTACTTTACACAAAGTATATAAGACATTAGATAAGAAATAGAGAAAAAGATAAATAAAAATGAATAATAATAGATAATAAAGTGTATAAGAAGAGAGAATAAATCATTCAAATTGGAAAAAAATGCATAAAAGGAATAAAGATGAAGGTGTATAGACAGTGCAGAACAAAAACATTTTAAGCCTAGTATTAAAAGTAGTCAGAGTTGGGGTGCTTCTGTTCCAGCTGTAGCATAATAACTAAACACTGCCTCACCATGTTTAGTTTTAATTACTTAGTGTAATTAGTTGAATATTTTAGTTACTCTGGGAATAGTTAGCAGACTGGTCCCAGATTACCTGGTGAAAGCCACTATGTCAATGTGGGTGTCACCTGCTTAAATGTAAAATGTAGGACTCAAGATACAAGATTAAGTGTCAGAACCGATCTGGAATCAGCAGGGCTACGTAGAGACCCAGTGTCATCCAGCTGTGTTGTGCTGCTGTGTTGTCCACCCACTGATCAATGCAATTCCCCTGTGGGATCAAAAGTGTCTCCCTTCAAAATGTATGCAATCAATTTACTCATTTTCAGTATTGAAAGAGGCAAATATTTTTTTGTCATCAAAGAATTTCTGTACAAATCGTTCATAATCAGACCAAAACTCAAAAGAAAACCTAAAATGATCACAAAGTGAAAGCATCGTGTCAACATCAATTCCATTGTATTGGATTCTAAAAGGCTTTTCACTAATAATTTACTGAGCCAGAATGTTTTTTCCTTTGAATAAAACAATGGATTGTGGATTTGCATTGCCAGTCACGCAAACGAAAACAGTGAAGTTACCGTCGTTATAGAGCTCCGGGCGTCACATGACTTGTTTTGTTTACACCGCGTTGCACCATGTTGGCAGGAAAAACGTGAGCAAAAATTAATGCCACCAGCGTCAATTTCAAGCTGTCAGAGTTCACTGCGCACTTTAATTCCAAGGACATTGAACGCTATATTGCAAAACTTGATAGATTAAACATTACTGACCCTTATAATGCCTCGGGTGCTTTTCACAAGTATTGAAACAGTCAGAACGGACAACGTTCCAGACATGCAGTATCCAGACATCTACAATTACCTGATCAACTTTCCCTCATCCTACTCTGGAGAGTCTTTGAAAGCCTACAAAAGCCTGGAGTGGTAAACATGGACGAAATCTGAATTTGTGATGAATATTCAGCTTTGGAGTCTACTGGCTAAAAATTGTTTTGTCATCACTGGTAGGGTAAGTGTCACTTAATGTTAAGCCGCTTACACATGACATGATCAGCGGTAAAACCGCTCTGCGCTGGCCGTGCCATTGTTTTCCTATGGGGAAAGCTCGAAATTGCGCTGCGCTCAAACTTCAAATTATTTCAACTTTGACCTTGGCTGCCGCTGACCTTTCGAAGTGCAACCAATGAGATAACAGCTGTATGGGACGTAGCCATAAGTGACACAGACAAGCAGGGGAGGTAACCATGGTAACAGGTTAGAGAGATGGAAGAAAAACTGATCCTCTGAGTTTCAGAGTTCCCCGAACTCTTTAACACTACGTTAAAAATGTACCACGATCTCTGCAAGAAATGTAATGCATGGCAAAATGTCAGCAGTCAGATGGGGATACCAGGTTTGTTTGTGAATAGGTTTAACTCACACAAAACGGTCTGAGCATAGCTTCCTTGCGTACTTTTTGATGACGTATACCTGCACCGCTTTGTTTCTAGTGTCTGCACTATGCTCTGCGCCCCACCTCGCGGTGAGCCCGCACTTCATTCCCTGTGTGAATGAATTGAATTGAACGAAGCAATACTGCTGCTTTCCTGCCAATATTGCGGTGTTTTCATTTCGACTGATGTATGTCGGGATTGCGTGACGTCAACTACCGAAGCTCTAGGCCTATATTTTATCGAAAATATCAAGATACTGTCACTTACACATTCCTCCGGCACGCCAGGGGTATTTCCGGCCCTTCAGGGGCTTTGGCCCTTCAGGGGCTCGGCCTCCGGGACTGCAGCCAAGGAGGCTCTATGATACTGTCCTACACACGAGCTGGCCGACTGACCCCTATTTGGGTGGGTCAACGTGAGCTATTTCTAATTTGGAATTAAAGTAATTTCTAATACTTTATAGATGCTTACTATATGTAGCCTGCATAAGACCTTAAGTAATATAGTTAGAAGGCATTAATGGATTTACCTTTGCCTTACCTACCGCTGCCAGTATCGGTACCCTATGGGTTTATGGGTCTGCACCTGATGCAAGTATTTGAACTAACCCCTCCCACATGGGGACGGACTATGGTGAATAAACCATTACACGCCTGTCAGCATCCCGTCCTATAGACATAGGGCTGTCTCACCATCTCATTAAGATAATATATCGTCTTTACATGCTCTGAAACGTATAGTCGTTACATACGTTACAACGTAATTTTCATTTAAAAAAAATTGTTGACAATTAACACTGCAGTTTCATTGGCCTGTATTTGAACACGTCAAGACTGGCATTTTTCCCGTGGCGACGCACATTGTGACACCGTGCCAACAACGTATTTCCTCCCGCCGTTGTGGATCAAATTGGCTTCTCGTAGTAGTTTACCCAGACATAGAGACCAAGCTGTAGTCGGGGACACGCAACTTTTATTCGTAATGTAAACTGTCCATTACCGTTACAATTTTGGAATTGGCTGCCTTTTCCTGTGCATTTCCGCTCGCAGTCCGATGATGAACAAACAACTCACAACGATCACGTGTAACATTATAATGTTAAAGCTGATATCATGTATTGGTTCCAGATAGGTTTCGTTTTGCTATTAAGCAGTACATTGCCATATTGCAGTACATCCTGAATTTCCCCAAGGGGATAAATAAAGTATCTATCTATATATATATATATATATTTATCTATATATCTATCTATCTACAACAACGTAATAAACGTGGTAGGAGAGCTGCACTACCAACTTCACTGCATGACTTATGGTCTTGTTTTTTTCAGAGCTATGGTAGCAACGTGTACATTTACACTTACTTGCAGTCCTCCTCGGTTGCGCTTGCTTTAAGAATGTCCCTGAAGAGTAGAAGTTGCAAGTGTATTTACTAGAAGCGAACCCCGTCTACGGCTTGGAGGAGCGAAAGCGTCGAAAGGAGCAAAAGGAGCGGAAATGGCTGAAAAGTTTTCTGCGAAATGGATGTTGGGGCGCTGAGCTCCCTGTCTGTCCCGTCACTGATCTGCAACGGTTCTACCGTCGCTCTCGCAATAAGTCATTCGTTAACTCACCTGCCTTGACCCAGACAGCAGTCAACATAACATACCTCCTGGCATGAATGGAGGAGGAGGAGGAGGAGGAATGGAAATAGGCTATTGCATGCATCTGGGTTGTATGAATTAGTTTGTTAATAACAGGAAAGTGTAGTTTATATTCCCTCATAAAAGGCTTCTATGCTATTTTAATGTATGCTACCTTTTTATTATTATTAAGACGTTTATTGAACAGGGACACCAGCCTAATAGATTTAGATTATATGAAAAGGTAATAAAGTATATTTTTATAAAGTATATTTTATATTTTATTCGCCAATAAAAATGTGAGTAAACTGAATGCAGGTGTTACCAGCCACTACACAATTGAGTGGGTGAAGCATTGCTGAACATTCCAGCATATGCTTAGTATTGTCTTGACTGCATTACTTCATGCACGCTTAAAAATACATTAGTGGCAGAACCTGTATGCTACCCACACATCACTGGCTCCCACGTGACTACAAACATCAGATCCTTGAACAACTTTGAAAAATATAATTACTGTATTAATCATATCTGGAAACAAAAATCTCATCTTTGGTCTTTTGTGGCAAAATCTTTTCAGTCTGGGCTTAAAATTATTGTTTCTAGAAGACATTCTAGAGTCTGTATGAATGTGCAAAGAGAGGATCAAAGTGCCTTTTTGCATTCTTCCCACTGTATTCTTCCCAAGCAGCACTGAGCAGTCTGGGCGTTTCTGTGTGTGTGTGTGTGTGTGTGTGTGTGCGGAGTGTATGAGTGTGTGTGTGTGCGAGCATGTGTGTGTTTGTGGTTTCTGGGGGCAGCAGCTGTTGGTATATGTGCAGTCCTTAGCCCAGGGACCAAACCAAGCAGAAGTACATCAGCACATCTGTGTAGCGAGAGAGAAACACAGAAAGCTACCTATGCTTGACCTTGATGTTTCCTGAATGCAAATAATTAGGTCATGTTAAACTTTGCTTTACTAATGAGTTATTTGCGGTTGATTTCAGTGCTTACTCTTGTGTGCCTGGGATCACACCTAACACTGTAAGTGTTCATTTGCAGTCAGATTTCCAGGCTCTACAGTTATCTCTCACTGATCATAAATTGGTACTAAATATAGACAAAACAAAACACATGCAACTTAGGAGGGGTAAAAATCAAACCAGTGATTCTGGTATTAAAGGAGAACTTCACTTATAAACTAACTTCACAGTGTTGGTTACTCACCTCCATGTTTGTCGAATCCCAACTGAACTTTGTAAGTCTGCGTAATATTCATGATATTGAAGATAAGTTGATTCTCATTGTTATACCCTGATTAGATAAAGGTTACAACACACACACAGACACATACACACGAGTACGCAGAGGCCTACACATACACACTGAGATGAGTACAAAGTATACTATTTTGATTTATTGAATGATTTTATTTTCAACAGGTCCTTCACATCAGACCTCTCCCAAACCACATCATCAAAAATGTCTTGTTTAGAATGTGAATTTTAACTTTTCACTACAACTTAAACTCTAATGTAAAAATACACACACTTTGATGCACACTACATGTATAAAAGTATTCCAACCATTTTGGTGTCTCTTACTTCACTGAGAAATGCATATTACTTTGTGCAATAGATAGATCCATTAAGACGCACGGCCCCTTGATTAACTTCTGCTCTTATATAACAGTCAGTGTAAGAATCTTCCTGAGTCCTACATACCTGCGAACTACGACTTAGTTCCACATATATTTCTCCATATTTCATGCTGCCCTATACTAATATAACCCCACCTCTAAGGCATTAGCCAATAAGGTGCCGAGATTTGGATCCCTCCCGTGAGAGTGGGATCTCTCCAGTTCATACAGGCCTCGGCCAGAAACACTGCTGCGCTGGTAGCTGAGCCAAGCCTTCTGTATCTCTATGCCAACATGTGATGTGTGTGAACGTGTGTGAGAGAGAGCAAGAGAGAGAGAGTTAGAAAGACAACAAGAGAGAAGCAGTTTAAAGGAGTATTTGAACTTAAGTTTGAACTTAGAATTCTTCAAACTAAAACAAGGAGATGTATTGGTAGTTAAAAGTTGCATGCATGTACAGTATGTGCACGTACTTACATACAGACGTACACTGCTTTTACTATTTCTATACTGTTTAGTCAAAAAGAAGAGATACGTCTCTCCTCAAGGTCTTCTGCAAGTCAACTAACAAGGAAGCACAGAGCAAATAGGAGACACTGTAACTGCACAAACCATTGATCAGAACTTAAATTAAATCCAATGTATAACGATACACTATTACTTGGAACAGAAATGTATTGTTGTATATATATAAATATATATATAAATTAATTATTTAAAATAGTATTCCCTCTTGTGGTAAAAAAATGTCATTACAAGAACCTCTGCTAAAGTTAATTTTTGATGCACTTTTTTCTCTGATGATGAGATGAAAATACTTCTTTATCCAATGCAGGCACTGAAATGTGATGTTTATCAAAGTTTTATCAAAATACAGACACAATAAAATAATGACAATTAAAAAACTTTAAAAGGTAGATTTTTATTAACAACAGAACAAAGTTAGCGACATCCTCATTCTAACATCCACTTTCATAACAGCTCTTCTCAATGAACATTTATTTCTCAAACACATTTCTTTAAAGTGACATGAGAGCATGCCAGACTGACAATGACGTTTTTGTTGTATTTTTTTTGTTTGTTTTTGCAGGAGAGCTGTATTGATTATATTTACATTTAGGCATTTAGTTGACGCTCTTCCCCTAAATCCCCCTGGAGCAGGTAGGGGTTCAGTATCTTGCTCAAGGATACTTCGACATGTTTGTGTTGCTCAATATTGTCTACCTCATTAAGACATAATTGACAAATAAATTAAGACATATGCAGTAAAACAAAACACATAATGACAGACAGAAAATGAATACATTAAACTAGACCATCATAAATGTAGTTGAAACCAGACGAATGGACTATGCAACATGATTGTCATCGCAATATTAATCTACCAGGGACATCAGAATAACACCAGTTACTTCAAGATCTGTTCACTGCAAACAGGTCCAGGGACTAACCTCCAGATGTCAGCACAGTCCTGGATCAAAACAAATCCCAGTGATGCTACAAAATATTTCCAAAATGTTTCTATTTTTAATGTGGCTTAAAACTTCCTGCAAAATGATTTCTACTATTTAACAATTTTAGCATAAGATATAGATAAAGCTTTTAAAATTGTATCACAATTTTAATGGCATTTGAGCAATGCTGTATATTTTGGGGATACATTTCTCTGTTGACTGAAAAAGGCTATAAAATATATCATTTTGCAGGTTTTTATCTCAGGAAATAACACCACTTTTGGAAAAGACATGGGCATTCACATAAACTTTCTACATTCACATAAACCCAATTAGTATGAAAGTAGTACTATGCTTTTGAAATCAATCAATCATAAGAATTATTTTTTCTTTTTTTTTTAATTGCTGGTACTTCAAGGAAATGAATAATGAAGAACTGATCCAGTATTAAACTAACCCTCCCCCTAAAAATATGTGGAGAATATTTGCATATGGGAAAACCCAGCCACAGAGTGTAAATTTGTTGAATGGGCCAATGCTACTTTAATGAAGCTCATCTTGTAAAGAAAAGACATCATACAATGAACTCAATGGAGGTTTGATTGGTCACATGATAACATTCACTACGGTAATTTTGCCTGCCAACAAAAATCGTTACTGGATGTTAGAAGCTAAAATCTCTAAAATAGCCTGAAAGTTGGCCCCTGAATTGTAAGGCACATCCACTTTTAGCACAAAGCCAAGGGAAATTCAAGGTAAGTCTGACTTTGTTTTATATGGTTGTATGTCTCAACAGTCACAATGGATGGAATGCATGTCAGGAGCAAATGGATGGATTGATGGACGTAACAATCTTGACATGTACAGGTGCAGAGGGAAATAATTCAAACAATATCAGGCTTTTGTCCAGTCTGGTCAGGATTTGTGAGCAGTGCAGGTACTGATGAGCAGATTAACAACATAAATTATCCTTGTAAAGGAGCTTTCTCCTTCTCCGTGTACAAGCCATGTTAATGGTACCATCCTGAACATGCAATTATAGGAAAGACACACACCCTCACATTCATACAGTATACCACAAATACACATCACATCTCAGTCAATATCAATAAAAAAATTTTAAAAAAAGTTTGAAAGAAGTGACTTACTTAGCTTCAGGTGGGTGGATTTCCCTTTCCTTTAGTGTGCAACTTTAGACTGAGCACACCACAAGCAAATTCAATATTTGAACTAGTAAGTCATCAGTACAAGTCTGAAAACATAAACAATTCCAGGCACACTGGTATTAGAATACAGTTCTAAAAATGGCCTCAATGCACACTGCCCCGTACACATGGTTTTTCAAAAGAATCTTAGCAATGATATAATTTCTGTCATTTCTGCAACAATGTTTTAGAGAAACGATCCAAGTAAACTGACGCCAAGTAGGTCAACTGCGGACCCCGGAGTGCACTGAAAAAGTTTTAAAAACACTTTTGTCTTCTCAACAAGTTTCCCTGACCTTATGACCCTTGACCTTTGTCCTTTCCTGACTGGGACCGCTTGCTGTTCCCTAAAGTTCATCCTTGTAGGTATTTGACAGCATCTGAGGCGGCGGCGCAGACCCTTTGAGCGTCTTGTGGGAACCCCTCCAATCGGTGCGCACCGAGTCGTCGTCCCAAAGAGTGGAAGTTTCCGTGTCGCTCACCCATTGGGGATCACCGGCGTAGTGACACGGCTGAACCAGCAGGGGGCGTGTGCTGTAGGCTTGCAGATTTCTGTTTGGGAAATGGGACATGTAGTCCTTGCTGGAGAGAGAGAATAGTAATAGAGAGCATATTGATTTGATTAATTTTCAACTTTCTAAACTTTCTTAGCATTAATAAAAAAACAAGCATTTCACAATGAATACAGTAACTTATTTCCATTGTGGTGCACATGGTAGATGGCAAGGTAGGTTTGTCATGGTACACTGAAAAAATATCATTGCAAAAATATGTAGAATTGCATCAGTGTGGCAGTTTTAGCCTGTGAGTACTATTATTTCCAGATGTAGACAAAGACAGAATTAACTAGGTGATGATATTGTTTCTACGCAACAGGTTAGATGTATTGGTATTTGTAGTCTGTGGAAAGTCAGGTAGAGGGGAGAGAGAATAGGTCAGAGATCAAATATAGGTGCACTTAGAATAATCCTTCAATAACCAATCAATACATTTGATAAGACTTCAACGTGATTATGAATACATAGAAGTTTAATAAACGACGGAGACCGAATTACACAAACGCTCTGGTTGCTCTAAGCATCAAAGCTGACGTGTTACTTGGTGGCGTGTGATTCTTGTACATTCTTAGTGGACTAGTCAAGCATCTATAATCAGAATGAGAGAGAGAAAGAGAGAGAGAGAGAAGGACAGATAGAGAGAGAGAGAGACAGACAGAGAGAGAGAAAGAGACAGACAGAGAGAGAGACAGACAGACAGAGACAGACAGAGAGAGAGATAGAATAGAGACATGGAAAGGTCCTGATGCTGGCTATAAGCCAGCTTTCCACACATGGTGGAACACAAACACGTTGCCAAGCCTTCTGGCCTGCAGGCCTCTCTCCTGAGGTATATTTCATATCATCTAGTTGACGCTGCATGTCCCTTTATTCGCTGCACTATATCATCACTGTGGTATGGAACGGTAGGACTCGTTTCAGAGCACATCGTCAGAGGAACACTTGTAAAAAATTGCTTGTAAAACTGGTGATCTGGGAATGTACACCTAGTCACTCACTGCAAGTTGAAGAATGTAAGTTTAATATCTAAAATGTAAATGTAAATGTAAATTCTTATGTAACATCCATACTGGTAGTGTAAGTGTGCCAACTGTACTAGAAAAAAACAGGGTGAGAGAGAGACTGTGAAGGAGAGAGAGAGACAGACAGTGAAGGAGATTGAGAGAGAGAGAGAGACAGTGAAGGAGAGAGAGAGACTGTGAAGGAGAGAGAGACTGAATGAGAGAGAGAGAGAGAGACTGAAGGAGAGACTGTGAAGGAGAGAGAGACTGTCAATGAGAGAGAGAGAGACTGTGTGTTTATCAAGTGAATAAATCTGTCCTCACTGAGGAGAGAGATAGAATAAAAGATACTAGGGATAAAATTAGAGATAAAATAGAGGAAAATAGCATACAGGGAAAATATTATTTGATTAAATAGATACTGTCTCTCTCTAAACCATGGAGTTATATGACAAGAGAGAAGCTTGAGGCTGCATAAAAACACCCAACTAAAATATAGCTGATATAAGCACATTCATACAGTATACCAAATACTTCATCAGAGAAGAAATACTTCAACAAAACAAGAAAACATCTGCAAACAGCATAACTCTTCCTTGTGTTTCTAGACCATATGCCACTGTGATGGATTTGTAATGTTTTTGAGCTGATCCATGCATCAAGGCGCTGCATGTAGTGGCTTCCCACAATGAATCAAGTCTGTTTAAGTCATTTAAGTGCATTTAAGTATTTTGTGTGGAAAATTCAAAGTACAGCCAAAAACGATTTCCCACATGACATGATGTGCAACGTTTAACACTCTGGTGTGGTTAGCCTAGACAGACTGCTGTAAGGTTACCATCCATGTGGAATAAAACCCTCCAGTTCAAACAATCCACGTCACTGCTCGTTGCTTCCGTTCAGGAAGTATTTTTTTTTGGACCGTGTATGGTCAATGTGTGAAATTGTGGCCAAAAGCCTTGTCGCTAGAGGGCTTTTAATTTGAAACGGATACATCGACCAATGGGGAAACTCCAACACTCGGCCGACCAATGGTGTAACTTCATCACTCAGTGATGTCATTCAGTGAGTCAGTGAGTGACTCAGTGACGGACAGGCATTCACGTTTATAGGGCTGGCCCCACTGTTGTGGTCCAGCCAAACATGGACTGGGACTTTAAGTATAGGCCCTATTTATATAGGTTTGTTAAAATGAAAAAAAAAAAAACAACAACAATAAAAAGTTTTACTGTTACATACTTTCACGGGCATTCTGTTCACATAAAAATGTTTTTTCAATATTGCATTATATCACGCTTGGTGTCTGTCTGGAGTTCAATATAAGCAGGAAGTGCATCACAAACATTTTCTATGTATCTCAAATCTTTTCCCCCGGCCTGTTGCTGATTTTCTCTCTTTCATTACTACTCATCAGCTACCAGGAGCCAGGATGTAATGTGGTGATAAGGGAAGAAAGAATGTACTTCTCAATTATACATTAAGATTATAGGGACAGAAATATGTTACTTGTATCATCAGTAGGCTGGGGCTTTGGGGGAGCACTGATAAGTGAATGATCAACAAATGTGCCCAGCAATGTGCTTTGGCTCAATATGGGTTCAAATATAAAGTACACTGCCCTAAACTTTTAAGTGACGAGCCTGGAGGCTTACATTTCTACAAATAATTATAGATCAACAGATATTTAAGGTATTAGTGTAAAACATTATAAGTGATTAGAATAATTGATTTGAGCTGCCAAACACTAGTGTAATTAATTTCCTGGCCTCAGTCCCTTGTCTGCTACACTGTTGAGACATAAAGTATATTAAAATCAGAAAAACATATTTCCAGGTTACAGAGAAAAGGAGGAGTAATAGTGGAGAATGTTTTGGATTTGGTATTTTTGGACTGGTCGGGGGTGCACTCGGGTTTCCAGTTTTTCTAAACAATCTTAGTTGCATTGCACCACTGGGCAAGATCAATGAGTCCTGTTCAAATTATAAAGTCAGCTTCAAACAGAATGTGGACTGTCTGACATGGTCTCTGGGTTCTGTTAAGTTGCTCTGGCAACCACACTCTGCCTAAAACACTCTGGAAATACACATCAGCTATACTACACCAGAAGAGGTGCTGCCACCAAATCTGTTCATCCTAAAAAGAAAATCATTCAGAATGATGAAGGAACCGCTTTGATATGCGGTAAACTAATTCAGGTCGATGCGAACGACATATTTAAAAGATGAGAGCAGCAGAAAGAAAGAGCACGGCCAAACTCTTGACCTTGATTCCAAAGAACTTCAGAGACTACTGCAGATGTGAACCACAACCCTAACAACAGTTACATTTACATCCTGGTATAGTTCTTTCATCTAAAACCTCTACAAAACCCCAGCTAAATATATATTCTCTATATATGTATACGCAGCCATAAGAAAAAGTATTTTTAATAGTTTAATAGTATAGTAGATCAGTTTTAGCTTTGTAAGTGTGGAAGCAAACAGAACACAGAACATGCTTACACAGAACCGTGCAGAGCTGTTAAAGGGTGCCACACTGCATCACAGAGTTTTAGACGTCGCGGGATATGAACACAAAGGAACTACAGATGTGATGCATTTGAGTGAATTCCACCTCTCCGAGATATATGTATGTCAATACATACGTGACACAATGGTAAAGCCAAGAAAAAAATACTGTAACGATCCCTGGAGCTGTTGTCCAGGTGTATGCGTGTCCATATGCGTACGAGCGCATGCTTACAAGTACGTGTGTGTGTGCGTGTGTGCGCGTGCGTGTGTGTGTGCGAGACTGTTTAAGAAGTGAACTGGGTGTAGCTCCACCATTACGTACTTGGAGTGCTTGTCATACATGATGGGTAGGAACTCGTCGACAGGCAGCATCTTGGATAGCGGCTCAGCGTTGAGCAGTTTCTGGGCTCCCTGCAGGGAGATGGCGTAGGACAGGGTCCAGTAGGAGTAGTCAGCCACCACTAGGTTCCTCACGTTCTCCACCGCTTCCTCGTTGCCAGGATTCACCTGCTTTCTGCCGAGGTATCTAGGGCAACAAACGGCACCGTGATGACGATGACAACAATAACGACGATGGCGAAGAAGATGATGAGGAAGATTAAAAATAGAGAATAAACGGAGACGAAGAATAAAGAAAATGAGAGTGTAGAACTCTTTTGCGATTTGCTGTCTTTTGCAGCCAAAAACTGTTGGCTGTCGGAGAACTAAACCATCTCCTTGTAACAGCATTTGCTCGCCATGTGTGACTAAAATGTTTCCAGTTTTCAGAAAGCAAGGCAACATGACACACAGAAACAGAAGAGGGTTACATTTGAAAGTACACCTTCCTATTAAAAGAAACTTATTTAAAACGTATGTAATGTATTTGTGTGGTTGAATTTTTGTCAAATTTTCAACAGAAAACATTTGTTTATTTCCAAGTGTTGTAAACGTTGAAGCCTTAAGAAATGCGAGAGACGCACACTTTAACTAAAACCAGACCATATCACGTGTGCACATTTCTTTCTCCTATGCCTAAGAAACAGTTGTGCGGTTATGCTGCTGGCCTACTGTAGGATCGAATCCATTTCTCGACCTGAAGAAGCTCCAACTGGGATCGAAGCGTTGTCGATGAAATCCTTTTGACTGAAGTCTGTTGCGTTGTTCAACCGACCGTTCTCAGATGTGTGTATATCTAATCTTAGAATGTACTAGGATCAAACCCAGCCAGAGCTTTCAAACCAGAAAGGCACTCAGAGAGATGCTACACCCTGAGGACTGGGTCCAAAAAGGTGGTCAGCAATACATCTGACTGAAAGCGATAGAGCGCTTCACATACTGTAAACCGACGGCTAAAACCTTGACCTTCACCTGCACCGGCGATCTTTGACTATTTGAATAATATTCAATAGTGCAGGTTCTTGGCTAACTGTCAACCTTTCCACCAAGGCTGAGCCAAATCGGATAAAAAATGGGTGGGTTATTGCAGTTAGGGACGGACAGACAGACAGACAGACAGACAGACAGACAGACAGACAAAGGCTAAAAACAATTTTCCCCATTCCTATGCATGCGCAGGCGTAACGGAAGAGTGCTCGCTACCCTTTTAAAAAAAACGAAACATCTCTCTCTCTTTCTCTTACATAATGTCCCAGTCCAGTTCCACCAGCTCCACCTCCTCCATGAGTCTGAGGACCCGTCGTTTGAAGTTGGCCTGGAAACGAACGTCGTCTTCAAAGACCAACGCCTTGTCCATCTGCTGGTCCACCATCTGATACAGAGAGAGGTAAATAGAGGAAAACAGAGAGGTGGGGAAGGGGAGAGAGATAACGTGTGTGTGTGTGTGTGAAGCTGGGGACGCGCTATACGGTATTTAGAATGGCAGCAGACTGCGAAGACGCGCTGAACGACCGACATCCGCAGATTTCTGGTCTTTCCGATCTTAGGGGCGTGCGCACTAAAACAACGAGAGCTCGCGCTTCAGGAATACGTTAAGACACGTCCAGATTCCAGTCCTAAAAATCAAACGTGCTCGATATAAGCAAGACCGTACTGACAGAATTCACATACACTACGAGATAATCACTGTGACCGTCCCTTTGTGACCGCCCCCCAGATCTCCTCAGACCGGCCCGATCTTGAAAATCGGTTGCGACGGCCAAACCGGGCTTAAAGTCGCGTAGTCTGTCCTCAGCATAATGTACGCACGAGAATGACAGAGAGATCATCAACAGTCTCGGTTACGTCTTCCACTTCAAACGCAGTCATGCCCGTTAAGCACGCTGTTGCTGATCCCCAGTAATAAACCCCCAAGAGGTTATTTATGGGCCGATGTTTCTTGCATGTATCTGATGTTGATGCAGATACGGCTTTTGCACATATTGCCTTTGCATGCGTGCATGAGCATTAATGTGTGTGTGTGTGTGTGTGTGTGTGTGTGTGTGTGTGTGTGTGTGTGTGTGTGTGTGTGTGTGTGTATGTGTGTGTGTATGTGTGTGTCCTCTCACCTCCTTCCAGATGTAGTAGTGGCTGAGGAAACAGCCCACCTCTCCTTTGGTCAGAGTGCGTCCAGAGAATGGGTCATAGTAGCCTGGCAGAAGGTCTACACCCAGGATCTTAATGTCACTGCTGTTTAGCGCACTGCAACACACACACACACACACATACACACACATTAATGCTCATGCACACATGCAAAAGCCGTATTTGCAATCAACATCAGAGGTAAAGGTAAAATAATATTGATCGATCAATCTGTCAATTAGTGTTGTAAACGTGTTGTGTTGTCATCTTGTCCACATAGTGTCTAAAACACAACATCAAGTCCATGACCTATCAGACTTTCTCCCCCTCTTTACTTTCCATACGTTCCCATTCAGTATCTTCTACGTTGAAAATACCACAGAGCCCAAGCACACTTTTCATCTGAGCCACTCAGCGCTTGCCATCGTACCGGGTCTTTTCCCGACAGTGTACTCACTTTCCGTCAATGGCGTCGACCACCTTGACGTCAATCTCCAGCTCATTGAGAGAAAACAACATCCTTTCTCTACGGTCCTGACGGCGACGCAGGTTGATCAAATATATCTGGGGATTACAGGTTACAAGTACGGAAAAAATGGGTTTTGTGAGTGTGTAAAAAGCATGTGATTGTTACCATTCTTTCTCATCTTTAACTAAATGTAAGTCGTGTGAAATTCTCTGAATTTTTGTTTACCCAGAGAGTGCTCGTGAACACGAGAGCACTTTAATAGCAATATCAAGCTTCACACTACGAATTGTTTTACTGTTGACCACTGAGCAGTTGTGGGTGAGGTGCTTTCTTTAAGTGCACTTTAAAGCAGCTGCAGACAACATTGTGAGATTGATTTTGGCAACCCTTTGAGTTTCCTAGTGGTATTATGCTAATCACACCACCCATCCAGACGGTACAGACTTCCTACACTTTTATCATGTACGCCAGTAACCATTGTGCATGTTCCTGCCATATTTCAATCTAATAGCTTTTAGGAGATGTGCGTTGTTTTTTTTTTTCTCAGAAATTGACAAACTATTTGTTGCAAATGAATTTACATTAAATAACAATAAATATAAGAGTAAGAAGCTAAAATATGATTGCATATTGATTGAAGTCCTAGGTAAAAAGGAGTGTCTCACCTCATCAAAGCCCATGAGGTCTCTCTGTTTGGGAAACACATGGACATAACGGGACAGATGCATAGGAGGGCCCTCAACTAGTTTCAAGAGAGGGGTAAATAGAAAATAAAAACTGATCAATCAATAATAATGAGATGATTTAGTACAATATGCTGAACTTGAGGAATTTCTTGTCTTTATTAAGTCTGTCAATATTTCTGCTGTGAATATTTCTATGTTAAAGTTAAAGTTAAAGTCCCACAAGTGTGAAATTGGTCCTCCGCATTTGACCCATCCCGAGGGAGCGGTAAGCGGCAGCATGCGCCGCGCTCGGGAATCATTGGGTGATCTAACCCCCCAAGTCCAACCCTTTAACTGCTGAGTGCCAAGCAGGGAGGCAATGGGTCCCATTTTTATGGTCTTTGGTATGACCCGACCAGGGCGCGAACCCACGATCTCCCAGTCCCAAGGCAGACACTCTACCACTAGGCCAAGGGCTGGTTCGAATGTTGTATGTGTTGTATGTTTGTGTGTATGTTTTCTGAATAAACTCAAACAAAAGGATTTGTAGTCTGTTCTTACTCAAGGACTCCAAGTGGACATGGACAAAGTTGAGGCGGTCATCTTCTAAGGTGTGGTGAGGCTTGGCTGGGACGTTCAGGTAGCCATACCGTACCTTGTTAGACAGGTACATCTGTATCTCTGAGAAGTACAAAAGTATATTAATGAATAAATGAAAGAATCTCTCAATTAATCAATCAAAAAAACAACGACTCAATCAATCAAATGGAAAGAAACCTTCATTGTGTAACATACTGGTATTACTTCTGCAGGTAGTACTGCCAGTAATGCAGTCCAAATCCTAAATCCTACAGCTGCATACACAAACCCAACAATCTATAGAGACGTGTGTGTGTGTGTGTGTGTGTGTGTGTGCTTGTTCTATGTCTGTTCGGTCTTCCATCTCAGTGTTTGTCTGTCTCTAAAGCCGCCTTTCTACCACAGGAACTTTCCCCAGGAACTAGGAACTTTCCCCAGGAACTCACTGCATTTCCCCTGCAGCAACCAGGGTCTAAATTAAGTTCCGGGAAGCAAAAAGCAGGAACCAAGAAGTCCCTGCTCGGTGGGGTAGCACTTTTCCAAAATGCAGGAACTTTGGGGGCGGGGCTTGCAGCGCAGTGCATACATCAGCGGACTAATTGCCTAATTTTCTGGGGAAAGTTACGGTAGCTAACAATGGGCTGAAGGAACCTTTTAGTTCCTTGAAAAATAGTTCTGGGGAGTACAAGTTCCGGGGACTTTGAATGGAAACGCGGCTTAAGTGGTTACAAAAACACAAGAACGTGTGCTGACATACCCGCAGCTCGGCAAGAGAAGGCAAACACTATAATATCGTCGTAGGGCCAGGAGTAGTCCTGGTGGGGAGGGAAGAAGGCCAGCTTCTTCATGCCTTCCTTCCTCAGGTCCAGCAGCATGGTGGAGTGAACCATGGGCACTGGGTAACAGCCTAGTCGGTGACGGTGACGGGTGGGGAAATACTCAGCCGTTCGACGATAGTAGCCCTAACGGGGAGTACGTCGGGACGTAAGTACACACACATACATACACACCAATAACCACATACCGTACACTTATACACAACAAACACATCCATGCGCATATGCATATATTCACATCTTCTTGTGATTACTGAACGGTAACAATGACAGACGTCTTTTCAGCTATCACCATATCAGACCCCTCGTAAACGGATATTATTTTCTTGGATAAATAGAAATGAAATAAATAGCGCGTATAAGAATGACGATTTTTGAACAGAGCTTTCAATCTCTCTACTGGCACCTCCCAAAAACAATATATAAAGTTAATCAATTCAGTAGTTTAGGTCATATCTAAAAACAAATCGGTCCTCATGGAGATCCTTGCCATGTCTCTATATATCTATTTGGGATGATATATATATATACTTTGTCCTCTCGTTTGTGTTGTATGACAGATGTATTTGTCTGTTTGTACTGTTATTATTGTAAGAATGTTTATGCTGCCCTCTTGGCCAGGTTGCTCTTGAAAAAGAGATTTTAATCTCGATGAGATTTTTTTACCTGGTTAAATAAAGGATATTGATTGATTGATTGATTGACTGAATCCAGCTCCTAGACGTGGTCTTGGAGTGATCTTTCTCAGTATTAATGTCTTTTGTGAGTGTTGGTGGCACAACAATACACTTTCAATCCAGGGAGTCTTGCCAGGGACCGCTCACCTTCGTGCCAACATAAAATGTGAATCCTTACCTCCAAGGAATAGTGATCTACCTTAGGAATAACATCAAGCTATTAGGTTTAATGTTGCCTATAAAGCTGGGTGATATGGTTGAAATCAATATTATGATAATCTTAAGGGATTTTTTTCAATATTGATATATATCACAATATGGCTTACATAAAATGCAAAATGACATTTTAAATAATCAAATTATGTGTAATGTCAAACAAATCTCTGAAATCTACAAATATTTGTTCAAATGTTTTATATGTTTTTTAAATAAAATGTGCTTGTTACCATCAATTTAGACAACACCACTGTGCATAACTATATCATGATATCATCACGACATGATTCCTCTGAAAGACGACAAACGATAACATTGAATCGCCCAGTCCTAGCTGCCTGCGTGTCCGACTGAGGAGCAAAGACTGACTGCCGCTGACGTCAAGGCTACCCTCAAGATGTTTACCGGGTTCACACTCTGAGGTGTTCCTCACCTGAGGAGTTATACCACACCAGTAGTTGGAGTACGCTCCCTGAGAGTCCAACATGGGAGCGATGACTGACTTGTTCTCTGCAATCATCAGGTTGAGGGTGTCTGGGTTGGTCAAAATATTGTCAGTGTCTGCATACTGACGGACAGAGAGAAAGAGAAGAGGGAGTTAATGAACAGAAAGAGAGAGAAAAAGGGGAAAGCCAGTGTAGTGTTATTTCTATAGTAGATTTATCTCTGTAGGGATTATTACTGAAACATGTTCTTGGATGAAGTACCAATGGAAAACCGCAGTGGATTTCATAACTTACAAGTGGAAACATAACAAGATGGAAACTTTGTCTGAATCCTGAATTGATGACATAATAGAATAAAGATCATCGTGTAATGTACCAGGATGTAGTCAGCCCAGCGTTTCCTAGCGAAGTTCAGTGCCGCCTGCTTTAGCTTCATGACGTACTCATATCTGCTGTTGGGCCAGTGCTTCGGACCCAGCTCTCCTGCATAGGACCTGGGATAGACAGAAAGAGGCAGAGCAGACGGAATGACTAAATTACTAAATTAATGACTCAGGTTGAAAGAATTCAAAGACAAAATGCCTTTTTTCAGTGATACAGTGGGAGTCCTAGTAAAATCATACAGTATATATATATGCATATATATATCAATAATTTTGAAAAGCTTAATTTGTAACCGCATACTTTGAATTGACTTAAAGGTTATATTAATAACATTTTTATGTAGATGAATAATTTAAAAATAATAATACATTCACAGAGCTTTTAGAATAAAAAGTATGCCTTTTCCAAAAAAATTCATTATGATTTTGAATTAATCATTTTTATAAAATTGTCGGGTCCAAAATGAACGTTTTGTTTATCTCTGTGTAAGATGTCTGACATTTGGTTGCTGCTTCTAACAAGGCTTATGAGCCAATAGTATAATAACATTGGTATCACATGGTATCTCTGTGTTGTCAGCGATCAAGAGTCTTAGTAGTTGCCAGCTAGCTATTAACTATCTTAGCTTAGTTGTCCGAACAACAATAACCCATAAAATTACAACTTGGCATATTTAGAAAAAATCAACAAGAACTACCAACAGCCACAGTCCTTACAACCTTAACAAAATGTGTTATCACCGGTTAGATTGTCAAAATTAGAAAAATAGCATCTTAAATCCCTGAGGAGCTACGTTAGCATTAGTGACTGTTGCGTCCAGTTATCTAACGTTATAGTTCCCTCAAACAATGTATAACGAAGATGTGCACCAGAGGGGATTTAGAAGTGGGTATACGCAATGCCATATACCTGCGTATACCCTGCACTACACCACTGCTGAGATGACAAGCAACAGCGGTGTTGTGAGTGGGGGAGTGTAGGTGCAATCTAGACATCTAGTGGCTGAATGTTGTCAATTGCACCTTTAAGCTCAACCAAGCTCAGGTTACACTAAAATTGTGTCAAAGAAGAATTAGAATTTGCATATTTGGATTAGCACAGCTGGATCAGATTTCAATCCTTGTCTCTGAAGTAGAGCTATTGCGATACATATGTAGTTACATATGTATCACACACACACACACACACACACACACACAACATGGTGTCGACAAGCAGTGACATGCTGCATCATTCCTTGAACTGAGAGAAACAGGGAAAGTGAAAATGGACTTAATATTCTATAATGACTCCACCATGCCCTACAGGTGAACTGCAGACTGTTAAAGACAACATCGTTCACTGCACAGAGAAGGTGGACAAATCACGGTGCACAAAATAAATCACGGTGCAAAGAATAAAACAGGCAGAGTAAGAAGGAATGTTCTTAAAAGGTTAGCTTGAACCCGGCTTTCCTCAAACAGCCCGGCACTTACCTGAAACTAAAACAAAGATCATCTTAACACCAAGGGTCCATTTGCGGG
>OMKK01011811.1:1713-34050 GCA_900302305.1 Polymixia japonica | reverse complement strand
CGCTGGATCTGAGGCAGGCGGGCGGTAACAGGAGAGCTGTTCCGCTGCTTTGTCCAACGTGCACGGAGAGCTGACCTTGAGGGGAATGGAGAAAATTGACGGAGGGGGGGGGGCGGTAACAAGGGCCAGCCATATATCAGGCAGGCAATTTGGAGCAGTTTATCCGACGGGGGTCAATTCCTGATGCAGTACAATAGATCAGAGTTTTCAAGCCCACGCTAGGTTAGGATGGATCCATTTTTGAACGACTGAGCCACTGATCAAATCCCTGCAAATCATTCACACAAAACACAGAAGTGCGGGGTAATCATCAGGATTTGTGATGCAAGGAGGGGCACATCAGCAGATTTATCATCTGCCATTTGTGGCCTTGTCGTAACGCACGCTCTGGCTTCATTCCAAATCACGTATTTTAAAGAGGCCACATCGCAATGTTCCGTTCAATGACTTTACGTATCAAGGACATGAAACAGGTTATTATCTATGGGAAACAGTTATTGATGTTATTGTCAGGGCCAACGATATGAGAGAATACCCTCATTTGTGACCAAAGCGTATTACCCCTCTGTGTACAGGGGGGAAGACATCAAAGATCTGCACTAAATCTGTCACTCTGTTACTGTATAATGGCAACACAAAGTAATTTTATAGATGCCTTTCCTCTGTGTGTCTGACCTTTTTCTATTACGGCTTCTATTTTGGATCTCTGTGTCTATCGGCACCTCTGAGACTAGCCAGATGGCTGGTCTATTGAGTGACAGAATCTCAGAGACAAGAGCACTGTTACACCATGAGAGTCTTTGGCTCAGGCCCAGGACTCGGTCTACGCTGCACGGGCACATAACTCCACTAACGGCATTTGAATTCTCCTTCATTATCCTCCCCTGCTGTGAGGCCGACTGAGTGAGCATGAGCTCAGATACTCTGTGGGGTTTTTTTTTTTAGGTTGCCATATAACTGACAAAACCAGACCAGAAATATAATGGAGGAGATGTGGTGTATAAGAACTCCCACGAACTGCAGAACATTTCAAACTGAATTCTTTGTTTTACATTTCTGATGAACAAAATCTGTCTGTAAAACAGACGTTTTTTTTTTTAATAAAGTCTTACAGAGTGAGGACATCTTGTGGACAGAAATTGTATTGCATAATATTGATATTGTAAAAGTGTAACTTGAGAGGAACTCCACATGCTGATGTGTATATATATTTTAACAATTTTGAACATTTCTATGGGTTATATATTTTGAACTAAAACAAAAACATTCAGTTTCCTAATGGACTATCAAAAATCTCTCTGTCTCTCTCTCTCTCTCGATTTCTCTCTCTCTCTCTCTCTCTCTCCCTCCCTCTCTCTCTCTCTATATATATATATTATCTCATTACAGTGCCTAAACTCATTTGAATCTGTCATTGTGCAATTGCGTCATTATAGCCATCCGTGTTCTTTCAGTGCCATGACTCAAGCCATTCTTCCATTCCCGCAATCCATTTATCGATGAATTCACAGCTATAGAGCCTTGTCAGCTCGACGACCAGAGTAAAGATATGGGCTAATGCCCAATAAAAACACACCAAAGCAGAATCTCTACCCGAATTGGTTGAACGAGCAGTGCACATTACCATGGAGATCGGGAGCGAGTTGGTTATGCAATGTGATTTAAGTTACAGCCAATTCCCTATTGATAGTCTACAGGATTTCCACTGTGTGTCATCATATAGCGGATATACCACGCAGTCCACGGTGCGCTTTTGCATCTTATCTGTACTCTGCTCATTTTCTGCTTGAGGAAGTCGGGAAAATTGACTCAGAATTGCTCCATGCAAAGTGGTTGTACTATCTATTGACATAGTTCGACACGGGGCAGCAGAATGTGTGTATTTCGACGAGGCGCAGACTCACACCGCAGGAGGCCGTGATCAGCCAAACAATCAGCAACACTGGCTTGCTATAGGGATTCAGGATGCTGGCTTCTCATTCTTTAGGAGACTTGGAAAACGCTGTTTTGTGCTAACGTACAGTAATTCACAGCGTGCTTCGCTTTTCTTTTGAAACAGAGGATGAAGACACAATGCAACCTATTTGTTTACAGTTGCCCTTTCTTTGTGAAAGCGGCGTGTGACTGTGTATTCTGAGACAACGCGGGTTACGTGCGAATGGTATGACCTCACTTATTATCGTACTGTGCAGGGATTCAGGGTGCCGCCTTCTCTTCCTTTAAGAGACTTGGCGAATGCTGTTTGCGCTAATGCACAGAAGCCTAATTCGCAGCCAAACGCAGTATCTCATTTTGCTTTCGAAGCAGACGTTGAAATTCCTACGCTAGCTGACATTTGAACAGCCCACTCGATATACAGTGTGCTCTTCTGTTTGTCGTACTGCCCGTGAATGCATCATCAAGCTGCAGTATGTATGTACCCATTCAGTCTATAGGTGCTTGCCCTCTTTGTCGAGGGGCTTGACGCAAACAGCAGCGGAACGCTACATGGCTGTGTCTGTTGTGATTATTTCACTTTGGAATGATTCAAATCAGACAGACAGGACGTATAGAAGGTTCCGGAACAGAGCTGAGAGCTGGAGTAAGGTTCTATTTGCATTTCTTACATCTGTTTTCATGGCAGGTACACGTAATGCGATTTTTTTTTTTTTTGTGACTACAGAACTTTCTTTGAATGGTAATTCTGCCTTCCTTTGGCTTTGTCAGGACAAGTATTTATGTAGGCCTGGACTGCTCCTGATGAATAATTAATCGCTGCCAGAACAGTTAGGGCGTAATTTACCTCAGCATTTCACACTGATTTTATTAAGCACTGGGGCAGACTGACCAGTCAAGTCGGAGCTCATGCAGTATTCATCACAGAAAGATGTATGGGACAACAGCACATAGCCTCAGGATTTCTACGGAAAAAACAACAAGGACATCAACACATCCCCCCTACTTGGAGAAACGGTACGCTTCACAGCTTTTCCAGCCCGTGTGCGGCGGCTTTGTGTTAAAGTTTCTCCAGGAGGCAAAATGGCTCCTAGAGGAGCGGTGGCCTCCGGGGGACGAGGGAGCGGGTCTGGTCAACAGTGCCTCCTAAACGTAGACCACGTACTGTACGTACAAGACCTGTCTGAGCACCAACGTCTACGCTACGGCCCTCAAAACGCTACATGTATCCTAATACTAAGGGGACCTAAGATGCTTTGCACTCTGAATGTGCTTATAGACTCTGAGACGCTCTTATGTGTGTGTATTAATGGAATTATTCATTGTTAGTTAATGTCAAACTAACCTAAACTAAACTAAATTGCGGCAAAACCTTTTAAAGTCAAGGAAGACAATGAGAGTTTACTCCTTCACGATCCTACAGCCTCACACTAGTAAAGCAACCAGATCACAAACATTCCCAATCCGGCCCTGTACAACTTCCGTATGCCATGGAATTGGATCCTAAGCGGCGACACTATTGCCTCTAACCATATGGGACAAGATATAATAACAATGGCAAGGCAAGGGGATTCAGTGGTAACGAAAACAAAGATTTGATCTGTGAGACCAGGGAGGCCAGGTTGTCTTCCAAGCACTGTAACCTCTGGGACTGTGTGTTGTACCCAGACCTGAACGAAGTAACTACTGCATATCACACAGCGCGCTACACACAGGGGGTTGAGGGTATATGGTAGAGTCAACAAAATGTTAGCCTTGTGTATATATACACAGTATAGCACCGCTGAGTTGTTGAAACAATATGATTTAAAACAACAGCAGAGAAACACTGTATTCCTTACTGCCTACAAAAACACTGTAGCGTTGTAACCTAATATTCCCAACAGCGAATGGAAATGCCATCCGTGATATGGAAAAATAGCCCCGTTTCAACTACTTTGGATACGTCATTACACTGTAACGGTCATTTAAACAATAGTACGGGTACAGTGAAACAATGGAGGGGACAATATTGCCTCGAGATCGACCAGGGCAGCGAAGAATCCAAGCCTCGGTGGTTTGTACAGAAAATACCCAGGCCGGCACAATGTTTTAATGCAGCGAACATCTGTATGCGAGGGGGGAAAGGTTCAGCAGGCACGGGGGATGAAATATTCATCAATTGCCGTCTTTTGACAATAAAGCTACATGACAATGGTCTCACTTTCAAATGTCTGAGGTGTCCAAAGCCAAGAGGGAACTTACCTGACATAATTTCTGCTTGTTTCATTCAGCATTCCAGTGCGCTCACAACTCAACAGTACAATTAAATGAGAGGTTAGTGAATCACCACAATAAAAGCGCTGCCCTTGAAAAGGCTCACCTGAGAGAAAGAAAAGCAGTGTATGTAAATATGGAGAATGCATCCTATGAATATTTAATTTGCTGGCAGTGTACCATAGGAGATAAAAATAATGCTTCCTTCAAGTGAGAACCACTTTATGAAGTCGGGGTAAAAGCTATTCTGTGTTATCAGATTTCTCCATGAAGCCCTGCATTTCTTCTGAATTGCACCATCTTTTATTTAAATGTCAAGATCTGGCTTTCTGGTGGTCGTGTTAGATGAGGACTCCAGCTTTTCACAGCCTGCGTAGGTCAGGTGGGGGAGAGCTGGACCCGACAATTTGATTTGATTAAACTCGGAACACAAAAAGGTCATCGTGCAAAATGTTATCGCAGATTTTATGCGTTGTTTAGATAATCTCTTTTTTATGTTTACGGACATGCTGTCTCAGGGTTCGTTTTCTGGGCCAAGCCCCTGGATTTACTGCTCTACTCCGGCTTTAAATCTATTCAATGGCTGATGTCTGAATTTCCACCGAACTATCGGCAAAACCTACGTCCAAAATATTTATGTGGAAAAAAAAAAGATCGCTGTGACGCACATTCAGTTCATTTTTTAGGATTCGTTCAGTTCATTACTCGGTCAGCCTTGGGATTTTTAGTATTACACCAATTATTAATCCTTGCAAATTTAGATGTAAATGTATCTTTCTAAAGATAAATATTAAAGGTATTCCAATATGTCTGAATACCTGAAGTGGTGCACATCAATTTGAAAAGGTTAGATTAATACATAATTTACATTTGGGCATTTAATACCTTTATTCAGAGTGAATTCAAACGACAGCAAACACTAGAACAAAGAAAAAGAGATAGAGAGCAAATAAGTGAGATATTGGTTGGAAACATCAGAAGAACATCTGTTTATGGGAAATATCCCAAAATAGTATTTATCAATTTATGAATTATCTGCTTCAAGATGCCGAATAGCTACAGAGAAGTACAGGATTCCCTTGGTGGACGTTACACACACTAAACCAAAACCATGTCCCGGAGACAAATACCGTTAATGTAAAATGCATATATATCTTAAGAAACAATCGCAGCAACAAATTTACTACCGAAGAACAAATCATTGATATTTTTATAACATTTTTAACATCAGTCAACCTCTGCAGATTCAGTTCTTGCTGATTGCAGCTCCGCTCATGTTCCATGGGTTACGGCCAAAACACTCTCAAAGATTGATTGCTGTAAATGTGGTGGCAGCTAATCTTTGCCCTCTATGCCAAGGCATGGAAAGAGTACGGGTTTATCAGAACATGGTTGGGATGAATTGGCAGGGTGAATAACATCAGACCTCTTGCAGGGGGAAAAGGCATGCTGGGGTTTTTTTTGCAGGAGGTACCACACGGTACATGGTGATACAGCGATGAGTTGCAACCAATTTTCTACAAGGTCACGACTTGAAGCTTGGCTGTTTCCTCTGGAAAGTTACCAGAAATTAATGAGGCTGTCGGGGGTTTCTACTGTAAGCCATGATGCAAATACATTTGGTATATCCACGGTACTCAAAGAAGTAATGCGGATGACTTCTTCCTGCAATTGTACATGCATGAACAAATATACCATAATTTCTTGAATATTGCCCCAGGATAGAGAAAGGGACAGCCGTATTCATATGCATATATATGCAGCCTTTCTTTGTGAATCTATTGTGCAACAGGCATGAAGATGTCTTTGAAGATTTTCAAATCAGGAAGAGATTAAAGATGATTTGATGGTAGCCTGTGCTCTTGAATGCCTAAACGAATAAATAAGTCACTAGCCTGTCTGATCTTGAAGAGGAGGAGGAATCCACAGGGATTAAAAAAAAATATAATATAACACATAAAAATGTAGTTCAGTCTCTACTGCATTAAGTTGCCACACATGGGATACTGCCATTAAAAAATAAATGCCCTTCCTGACGGCCATGTACTAAGAATATTAAGCTCTTCTTGTTTGTAAAGAGCTTTTAAAATGTCATTTTTTGAAGGGTCTGGACTCATTTATAAAAAGGGATGATGTAAGATCTAAAACTCCCTGAAATCTAGGTTTGTTTAGAGGAACTGTTACAGAAGGTCAGCGACACAAGATATTACAACAAATGTTAGGGCTAAACTCAGCTGGGGCTAAAATTTTGCTCATATTTATAGTTAAATATATTGTATTGGTATTTTTTCAGAGTGAATTGCATAATCTATGGTAGTGGTATGTAAAAGGCATATTATGATATGGGTCAAGCTTTTTTTTTCGCAATTGTGACAGTTACGTTTTGAAAGCACGTGACAGGATATCAAAAGGGAAATCATAATGTAGCTTAAGCTTTTTAACACTTGCAACAAGATGTTTTGAAAGCAATACGTTACTTTCTGCTAAAACATCTTGCGCAGCATCCAAATGCAACTTGTATTCAGAAGTTCATATTCTGCAGCAACATTCTATACCAGTCGACGGCTTTTTTTGTTCAAATTAAGAGCGCAAAAAAGCTCTAAAATGAAGAAGACAAGAAACGCTAGCAAGGATTTGGACGTTAACGGGGCTGTCAAGCAAGCAACAAGGGCTTAACAAAACACTCTGAGCTGGAAGTAAGTAGAGGAAAGTGAAGATGACTGGTCTTTAAACAATTCATACTTTATATTGATCAGCTGAATCTGCGCTTTTTCCCCCCCTACTGGTTACATTAAACCATTTCTGTTTCCAATATAAAACTGTTGTCTTTCCAGTTAACCAGTAAATACCTATTTTCTATTGGGTCATTTCCTTTCTTATACCTCTTTTTACATGACATAGGCAGTTTCCACTGCATTGCTTTGTTTATATGGCATGGCCCCTTAAATTGAAAGGTTATTCGCTGCTGTGTGACTTTGCTGTTAGATGCAGTGTGAATGTTGTCTTCCAAGAAAAACAAAATAATTTCTGCTTTAAAATCATTGCCAAGAACAGCAAACTATTTTCTACAAATTATGAATGCTGGGGAATATGGAATAATTAGGGATACTGTTGAATAAGGATGCCTGTGAGCAGCATATCTGAAATAGCTTTGCGTGAAAACTTAATTGGGATCCCATGAGCAGCAGATGTTAATGTGATGTTTATATAGACTTATATATCATGAGATATTCTAGAAAACATGCAAAATGGCCCAAGAGGATATGATATGGCAGAATAATTTAAAAAGTAGTGATCCCATCAGAGTGTGTTCAGAGGTGAAAAACCTCTGTCCTAATGCACAGACTTTCACTCAAACTACTGTTCTCATAGAGCGCTGCTATGTACTCTAGGTTCCAGCCTATAGGCAACGATGAGGAAGGGACGATACCGTAAATAAAATAAACAGCATTTTTAAGATGAGACGAAGGAACCCCAAGAAGCTAATATAAACATCTTAACTGAAAAGTTAAAATCAAGATGACAAACAAGGACCCAACTGAAATGGAAACTAAGTGACAACAACACAGTGAGATCAGAAAAAAACCCCGTCCTAAATTAAAGACTTTTCTGCAGCGTGGAGAAATGTCACCCAGTGGATTTAGATAAAATTCAATATTTGGTAACACTTTACTTTAATTGATGGCTATAAGGAATTATAAACCGTCATAAGCCATCACATCATAGTGGAATCAGCTAAATGTCATAATATAAAGTTGGCATGACTTTCTCATGAGCTTGTTATAAATTATATATTTAACACTGGGCCCTGTGTGTTTCTCATGGTCATAAAGCATTCTAAGACATCTGAAGACATTATAATCGGATTATGATTTCATCAGAAAATGTCATAATACATGATGATATATTATGAATCTGGCACAGCCATGTCACGATGATATACGTAAGTCTATGTATTTACCAACTGGCCTCTATATTTCTGTTTTGTTGATAACTGGTCATAAGTGTGATAAATATATGAGCTCTGGATTTATTATTAGTGTATCATAATGTTTTATAAATAAATAAAAAGATAAATTCATGAAATCATCATATTAATGACAGTAAAGTGAGATCAAGTGAACTTTTATAAAGACAATTATAATATAATCATAATTGGATTTTCCTAAAATGGATTTCAATGCTTATGTGATCACGAGGGATACAGTAAATATGGCCCAGTGTTAAACATATCATTTATGGGTGGCCTCATGAGGTCATGGCAGATTCATAATGCATTATAATATATTATTCCATTTAACTGATTCCACTACGATGTGTTTATAATGGCTTATGATGCGCTTGTAATGGGTTATGATGGCTTATAATGCCCTATGGCCATCAATTAAAATAAAGTGTTGCTCAATATTCCTATGGTAATATCCTGAATTTTACAAATGTGCATGCACCTGCATGGGCCTCAAGCTGAGTTTTTCATGTTATTCTTTCTGTCTAGAATCTCTATTTGTAACTCTGCTCAGCCAGCCTGGGTCTGCTTCTGTCTTAAAGATGCCTTCTAACCTTGTAAACTATACAATTTGTTAATGGACCACCTTGTTGTTTTGTAGTCTACTGAAGGTGCTTTATCTTCTTGTCAATTCAACTCAAAGTTTCCAGCTTCATGATTTTTTTTCCTGAACTCCTTAGGCTTGATATCAGCCCTTAAACAAGCATCTAGGTCTGAATACTAATGGAATACTGTACCACCTCCAACCTCACACCTCACACCAACGGAAAAAAATCAACTGGTTACAACTGGTTTATATTATCGTATTGTCACCTGAATATAGGTATGTGGGCAAGGTAATGTTGGTGGATGTGTTGATAAGATAAGATAAGATAAGATAAACCTTTATTAATCCCCTGAGGGAAATTCAGGTGTCATAGCAGGAACAGCAATGAGAATGAAACACAGGAGAGGTCCAGGTAAGAGTAAGAGTCCAGAACCAAACCAAGATATTAAGAATAAAAATATAGATTAAAAAAATAAAGATAAAATAAAACACAAAACTGGTGGCGTTAGATATCTGCACTGGATCTCTGAATGAGTGAACGAGTGAACATATGAACCATCTGTCAATAAATGTAAACATGTACATATATATAGTCTATCAATAAATAAATATAAATTTACATATATGAATATGAATGAATATATGAATTAATGAGTATATGCGTCCATGTGTAAGTGTCCAGAGTCCATGCAGGATTCAGTAGTTAAAAATGAAAAGTGAAAACAGACGGTGAAGGTCTTAGAGTTCTCACATGGGGGTCAAGCCTTGGTTGTGGAGCCCGATGATGACCTGAACTTTGCGGTGTGCTGAGGAAGGATGAGTCTGTGGTTGAACCTGCTCCTCATCTTCGCCAGGATAGCGTCCGGCTTCCTCCTCATCCTCCCCTCCTCAACCACCTCCACGTCGCCCAGTTCAGCTCCCGACTACGGAGCTAGCCTTCCTCGCCGGCTTGTTCAGTTTGTCGGTGTCCGTTGTGTTGATGTTACCCCGCCAACGCACCACGGCAACGAAGACGACACCGGCTACTACTAGATGTTGGGTACACTGAGTCTCATACAAAAATCTGGCCATTAAGAAGGGCTGACGCAGACAATGGCAATCGAGGTGTGACAGATTTTAGGACGAGTGATTCAGCCTGGACGGTGGTTATCGGGGAAAGCCAATGCAAGCTGAATTGGATATTGATCCTCTCTGGGTATCAGTGTGGAGCAGGTAGTAGCTGGTGCACCGAGACCCATTTCATTGAGAGCGAGCATGAGCGCTGTGTTGGTGCAATTCACACAGTCATTTAAGGACATCAGATTGTACCTACAGCTCACCTCAAATCGCGAAATGACAGCACAGGACAGCGTGTTCATATTGATTTTGAACAACAGAAATTCTCTCATGAAAAAGCCAGATGCCAAACTGAAAGAACAGTGCAGTTGTGGGAGCGAAAAGACTCTTTTGAAAATCCAAAGAAAAAGTTGAGACTTTGATTTAAGTTAACACTTTGCACAGCAGTGTGCAGAGTCTCAGGGGTATGGCTGGAAAATTGAAAACAGGCAGTTTGCCTGAAAAGCAAAGGGGATCTAAGAGCTTCCTCTGGGAAGAACAGATCAACAGAGCTTTCAAAAACAGCTTTAAATTACACTTTTCTAATTACTACAAGAAAGGATTATAAAATTCAAATTGCCTTGACAATAATAATAATAATAATAATAATAAGAAGAAGAAGAAGAAGAAGAAGAAGAAGAAATATTTATATAGCACTTTTCTTAAAGTTACAAAGTGCAGAAAGAAAAAAAAAAAGAAAAAAAAACAGCAATTGAAAACAAAAGAAAAACAGATCGTAAAATGAAGTTACACAAAAATATAAACTGTCAAACATTCATTAAAGCTTTCTGATAAAGAGCTTTCTGACTAAAGATGTTGCCAGTCTGATCTGGATAGGCAGCCTGGTCACCTTTGACCTCTAGCCGAGACCCAGGAACAACCAGCGGGGCCCCGTCCGCCGATCTAAGCGAACGCCCAGGCACACAGGCGGTTAATAAGTCCTGGATGTCATTTGGAGCGAGGCCATTCAATGCTTTAAAAGTGATAAGCAGAATTTTAAAATCAATGCGGAATGTAACAGGCAGCCAGTGTAAGTTGGCAAGTATCAGAGTAATATGTTCATATCTCTTAGTGCCAGTTAAACGCCGGGCCGCAGCGTTCTGTACCAGTGACGGGAGCTCTGACTGATGCCGGCATTAAGTGCGCTGCAGTAGTCGAGGCGGGGGGAAATAAATGCATGTATGACCTCGTGTAAATCAGAAGGAGACAGGAATGATCTGATTTTGGAGACGTTTTTTCAGTTGGAAAAAAAAAGCATGACTGGACAACATTTTTCACTCGAGCATCAAAACAGAGATCCGCATCAAAAATAACTCCCGAGATTTCTAGCAGATTGCTTCGCGTTTTCAGGGAACCGAGCTCACTGTGAAACCGGTGGAATTTGCGGGACCGACGACTATGAGCTCAGACTTATCGTCGTTGAATTTTAAAAAGTTTTGGGACAGCCAACATTTAACATCACTGAGGCAGGCGAACAGATTATCAAGGCTGCTGGGGTTGTTGGTTTGAAGAGGGACATATAACTGCGTGTCATTTGCGTAACAGTGGTGGGAGATACTATGGTTGTGAATGATCTGGCTGAGAGGAAGCGTGTATATTGAAAACAGCAAACTAAAGCTGAGTTTTGACTGTGAAACACGAGCCTAACCTAACTGTGGCTCCTGTGACCGTTTTTCTTGAACAATGAAATGATCAATCAAACAGCAGGGAAAACATTACTCACCCGCGTGAGTCGAACCATATACAAAATACGATATATAAATTGTCACTGTACCGATTTTTCAAAACCAATATTGGTTTCAATGTATTATTTTGCTTCGGCAGAAAATGTAACGGTTTTTGAATCAATAGGTATTGAAAGTTTTCAAAAAGCTGTTGGGGTCAACTAGTTTGTGACTATTCTTACTGAAACAAAACAAAGCAGCATAAACTAATTCTATTCAGAAAAGCAAATGTATGTATAAATGAACCACAGATTAAATGATCTAGTCTAGTACACAACGACATTGTTTAACAACTGGTGTTGAAGTGGAAGTATTAAAACCACTATCAATATCAAAAATAGGCTCAAACCTCACATATTCTGTCAGTTACAACGAGAAGGAATTAGACACTCCTCAGCATCCCACAGGCACCAAAACCTAGAAAAAGCAAATATAGGTTAAACAGTATTTACAAATAATTGTGCAAATAATAATGATTTTATTATAATCAGTCGTAAAGGCTGAAATGATTTCCCAAACTAAGTAAATCTCTGCACCAGCACCCTGTCGTCATTGTTGTTCAGCCAGGAGTGTAAATCCCAGGGCCACTAGGGCTCCATCAAGGAGGTCTCTCATGACCTGCCACACAGACAAAACCTTTTTCGAGGGACCTGTGTGAGATACAACACCATCCAGTCCACTGCAGCTGCTTGGCTCTGGTCAGTTTATAAGACATGTTGCCACCAGATAAAGATTGATGATAGCATCTGATGCAATTTACTCCATGTCCGGGATGTGCTGGTTCACAGTCTGTGGGTAATGGTAAAAGTACAGGTTGCAAAGAAATCTCCACTGGATCTGTGGAATAGAACTCCAGGCGTAAACAGCAAAGCCTGTAGATTGGAGTTTTTTTATCTGTACATGCAGATTGGAAAATGCATAGATTTCTTTTTGTGGTGTGTATATATTGTGTATATATTGTGAACACTAAAAGGTTCAGAGTCGCTCAGAAAATAATGGTCCTTGGTTCAAACAGAAGACATTGAACAGGCATATAAATGCTTGACTTTTATTACACTACAATATTAACGGTATTTATTAATAATGTTTGAGTGGGGCAGTAAAAATAAAAAAGAATGGCATTTTAGAAATTCTATTGACGGAAATGCTACCGTTTCTGAGTTTCTTTAGCTATTATGCGCTCACAGAAACGAGAAAATTAATTATTTGTATTTCAATAACATCAGTCTAGCTGGCTATCCCACTTGCATGAAAGACTGTCCGTGGACAGCGCAGGTTGCTGGAGAAGTGAATCGTTAAAGTATGAAAAATTACCACGTTAACTAGAACAGGCAGAGCAACTTATCATGTAATCTCTGGATAGATCATCTGAACGGTGAGATGGATTATGTGCTGTCTTTTTGCTGTGAAATGTGTTCTTAATTGCTCATTGTAATTATGTATTGCCACAAAAAAGACAAATTAGTAGATTTTTCTGTCTCCCCCAAGATATTTTTGAATTTGAATTTGTTTTAAAATTCCCAACAGTCTCCTTGGCCACCCCACAACACATTCATATCAGATGTGATATGTTGTTGCTAAAATATTCTTGCATTTGAAAAAACAGATACAACTCTTTATTACAATGCTAAATATGAAATATCTTTTTTTATATGACATTGTCAACAATAGGCAATTTTTCCCACATCATTTTTGACATGCAAAGCCGCTGAGATGTTCAGATCGCTCATAATGTTGAATCTCAGTCGTTTGTCAAAATGGTTGCATCTGACAGAAATGGCAAAGGTTACAACTGTGCAGCCAGGAGATGTTGAATAACAACATCACACATACGTTGTGTGAGCTCTCCCTCAAGACAATGCCCATGTGTTGACATCTGTGTTAGATAGAGAAAGGATCTTTGGTTCTGTTGGGAAATCGTATTTCAATACCTCTGAGATCTAAGTAAAGAATTAGAAATAAATATGTGTGTGTGTGTGTGTGTGTGCGTGTGTGTGTAGGGAGAGAGGAAAAGAGATAAACAAATAACCATGTTGGCCTGTGCGTGTGGAGGTGAATCAGATTCTAAAATCCCATTTTTTGGGTGCATTAATTTAACGTCAGTTCTTGTTCCTGAAAATGAAAATGAATTACACTGACCTGCTCCTGTTAAGTGAGTTAACATGGGTGATCGTGGATGTAATTGCTAATTAGCATGACTCACTGACTAGACTCTAGAGAGTATCGCAGGTGGATCATTTCCCCTCCCTGAGGATTTTAACTGTGGGGAAACCCCTCTCATGAACAAAGCTAATAGATTAATACCAAGTCTTGCAAAATGAGAGATCCACAGTTCCTCCTTTTCCAGATAACTTTGTTCAAATGAAAAGTGACTGATGATACAGTACTGTGCCCAGAAATGCAGTGGGGTCGTGCATGTTATTACTCAGACTGAGCAGAAGATTCAATTCATATCGCAAAAGGTTAAGGAAATCATTTTTCTTTTGACTGTGTTTCCTGCAGCCCCATTTTTCTTGATATTTGGCAGCAGACAGCATCTCCCAGACCCAGGCCATCAAATACTTTAGAGACAATATCATAATGGGGGCACAAACAGCCCTCTTGCCCTTTGACCCCATGATCTCATAAAGAAGTCAAAGCCAAAAGCTGCCGGTCCCCTTCCATCCTCCCACCCGCTGCTCGGACTGTCACTCCTTCCAGGGGTTAAGGTAGGTGAGCCCCATTGTTTACTTAAATCAAAATCCAATACTTTGTCCTGGCAGTTTTTCCTCACATTTTAGCCTTCCCCAGCACTCAGGGCTGTGGCACATCTCAAACAGATGCCCTTGACTTTTCATTATTAACCTTTTGGGAGGTGAGCTGTGTTTCATAGGTGGACGTGGGTCTCCCCAGGGGCTCCGGTGCACGACTGCCCCATGACTCAGGTAAAGAGAACGGGGGAAATGCACTGAGAAAGGGATGAGGGGAGAGACGGGTGGGGGCAGGTAGCTCTGATAAAAGGAAAATAATGATATTTAAAAACGTATTTTAGATAGAACCCGAGACTGAGTGCATAGATATACATTTAAGAAAAAATATATTGCTCACTAAGGAATGAATAATAACGAATGTGATATTTTTAGAACAGTATATCGCTGCATGGATATTAGTCTTCTCTGTGGTTGAAGCCTGGCTTGTACGCCTCAACCGTGACATCTCACCTTTTGTGTCAACCGTGCCATGTCAAATCCACATCCATTTTACATTACATTTACATTTTTGGCAACGTATATTTATTTTTACATTCTTATCCTGAGTGACTTACAACAAGGACAAACAGTAGAGCAGGCAGACATATGTATTTCAACCATCATCACAAGTAGCCTAATTATAGAGAAGTGCCATGAACATCAAGGCAGTGCTAAGAACAATTAGCTAGTAGCGATATGCTAGCGCTAAAGGATTCAAAGAGCAGGTAGTGGGGATGGGTGCTTGGGAGGGAAGTTGGGGAGAGGATCTCAATTCAACACTGTAGTGTAAACCGTGCATGGCAGCACTTGTCTTGTCCCAGCTCCTCGGTTGTCTCCGCCTCGATTTGCCAAGGTGCCGCGATTTAAACCCTAGAGGGAACAATCGCACCTGGACAGACCAGGTGATGCAAGAGGATTCAGGGAAGTTTAGCTCTCGCTAGATACAATTCGAGTGGAGGCAACCCTGGTGACAGCACACCTCCTGTTGTCCTGAACTGGCAGCGTAACCAGATATAATTGCGAAAAGAAATACGTTAAAGAGACTTATTTGAAACCCATAACAAGATGGGGGACAGCTATTATGTTGGTCACTTTGGTGTAATGTCTGGTATGACTGAATTACAGCCTGAGGTAAATTGCTCCTTCCGCCGGAGAAAAACTTATTCTAAGTCAGACCAAGCTCATTACAAAAGACTGCGTAACAAATTGACGACAAACAATGGTGAAAGCCAGCAGTGATCCATAAATCCATAACAAAGAATTATTCTGAATCATTTAACCTTCATGCCCGATTTTCTGCGTGGCGCAATAAAGGAACTTGAATTTTTTCTTTTGACTCTACACCTGTATTACGTGCATACAGGCTCCTGTGGCGCTTTGGGGAGCAACAAAGGAGAGTTCCACATTAAATAAAAAATGAGCAAAGTGAGGGAAGTTTCATTATTCATCTCACATTGGCATGCCCAGCTCCCCGGCTTCCCGGAGGGAACACTATGAAATTTCAATTGGCATCATTCTATGTGTTGAGTTTTAATGTCAATATCGCAGACAGTCTTCAACAGCCTCACAGGCTCCCTTCTGACTCCAACACGAAACTTCAAAGGAGCACTTCTCTGAATCCCTCAGTCTTGCATTAAAAATGTTAACCTTGGAGACATGCTAACTACCCCAGTCGTGCATGTTGCGGAATTCTAATGAAGGTTCTGATCATCCAAGACAAGGAAGAAAAGAGGAGTCAATCATGCCCTCCGTCCATCTGGTTGTCTGTCTGTATGTGTGTCTGGCTGCCTGTCTTTCTTTTTCCACTCTCTATCCATCTCCAACTTCCATTAAATTCACGTCCATTTAATTCTTGGAAAGATTACTGCATCAGCTGAAACAAATCAAAATTAAAGGCTTTGGGATGTAAAAAATAATGTGTTGTTTTATTAGCATTTACTGTAACAACCCATCAGGAGAGACATAAACTCCTTTGTCCTGCCTTACCGATGCTCATATTCTCATTCTGCAGTCTTAAGCAGATAAGCTAATTGCAAGGGGCTGGCATAACAAAGAATCCTTACAGCAAAACGAGCAACAACAACAACAACAACATAGCAAAGCTGAGAATGGTCTTTGGGGCTTGTGTGCTTCCTGCTCACTTAGCCTCAGGTGTGACGCTCTAATGGTTGGCAGCTAGCAGTCTACCAGAGCGCCAATTGTGCTAATACTGTTGCCAGAGTTTCAGCAGAGAAGGACTGGCAGGATTTATTGTGCAGGTGCTGTAGTTACACTTTTGTATATGAGACTCTGAGCGACTTCAGTAACTTCAGGTGTACATGAAACCCAACAAGACAAAAAAAAAGTTTACTGTTTGTGTTGACGTTGGTTTATTATTTGCAGAACAGGGAAAACAGCGGTGACCGGGTCAGGGGTGAATTAGACAAAGCGGTCGCTGCTGTTGGTTTAAAACCTCGTGTTTCTATCCAGACAGATGTGTGTACTTACTGAGTACTGTACAAGAAGGAGCCAGAAAATCAACATACATCGTTGCATACATTACTTTTCTGTGATTTGTAACTTTCCTGACACTAGCTGAGTTGTACTTATGTCTCCATCCATCTTGCACTCCAGGTATGGTAAATCTTTTAAAGATTTTAAGAATTATTTGCAAATCATATTTCTCTACAGAGAAAAAAATAACTTTGTTGTGGACTACAATGGACTTGATTTTCCTAGGTCTTATAATGACGCATCACACAGGGTCACGTAAGTAAACACAACAACAACACAGCAACAACGTTTACACCACATTTTATTTTGAAAAACTATCTGTTCTATTGCCACTACAGTTCTATACAGATTAATTTTACTTTAAAAATAAAGTTTTTTCCTAGGAAATTTGTGATATGAATCTAGTCTCTCAATTATGATTGGACTCGGTTTTATCTGTAGAGACCTGAATGGAATGGGCAGGCTTTCCCCATCTGCTTCAGTTGATGAAGGGCCAAGTAGTTGTCACTAAAAGTCTCTCTGGCTCCTCAATTCATCTGAAAAAAAAAAAAAAAACCCTACCAGAGAAACTCTCAACCTCTCAAATTGTGTGGAAAGGGTTCAAATAATCCCTATCAAGTTCATCTCAGCTGGGAATCTCATGAAAACCGTTTATATATAATGTAAGCTGCCTGATAGACCTGTAAGGAATAGATGGTCATCATCATCCCTGCACATTTGAAACACCCACACAGTCTCTCAATCGTCTCATTTAGAGAGGGCATGAATAGGAAGGAAAATGTCATTAGCGAGATAGGTAATCTGTTTCTGGAGAGGAATCAAAGATCATAATTGGATTTTCTTCAAGGCTGCTCAGAGCTTTTCAGAGAGTCTGCCCACTATCATATTAATGATTGTATGCTGAGTGAGCTTGAGAGGAAAATACCCTCCCCTACAGGTACCTACCTACATCTAAAGACCTAAAGGCCTTCCAGATTGCAACAAGTACGGTATCTACACAGAGTCCTGACATGATTTCAAATAACTTGAGTGGGTTTAGCAGTATACATAAGGTATTGAGTGGCAGAGGAGGAAGTTTTAGGAGTAAGTAAGTAAAGTTTATTTAATATAGCACCTTTCACAGAGCAAGGTCACAAAGTGCTTCACAAGAGTGACAATTGTGAAAAAATAAGACCACAAAAACAGTAAAGAAAAAAGAAACGAACAATAACATGTAAGCAACAAAAGACCTTAAAGACACACAGAATTGCAAACACCAGACAGCACAAAGCGAGACAAAGGCCAGTTTGAATAAATGAGTCTCGTCTTCAGCTGCTTTTCAAAGGTGTCAACAGAGACCGCAGATCGAATAGGATGAGCGCTTCAGTGTCGGAGCCACAACTTCAAAGGCACGATCACCTTTTGTCTTCAGTCGAGTGCGAGGGACAACCAGTAAGTCCTGGTCAGAAGACCTAAGTGGCCTACTGGTGATATAAGGATGGAGCAGGTCACAGATGTACACAGGTGCCTGACCTTATAGAGCTCTATATGTAAAAACAATAACCTTAAAATGAATCCTAAACTTGACAGGAAGCCAATGTAAAGAAGATAAGATGGGTGTGATGTGAGTTGTCCTGCTGGACCTGCTCAACAACAGATTTAATATGTTGAACGAAGTACATAGCCTGATCAAATATAACAGAGATTGCTAAAATTAGACTGTACAGCTGAAGAAAGGGACCCAATAAACTGAGCAACCTTGGAAGCTATGCCATCTGAAGCAGTGATAAGGACCTCAGTCTTATCTGTGTTGACAATCAGACAATTGTGCAAAACAGACAGTTTGTCAGTCTTATCGGGCCTTAAAAGAGACATACAGCAGAATATCATCAGCGTAACAGTGATATGAGATACTTTTAAATGAGCTAATGATATGACCTAAGGGAACAAAGCAAATAATATATGGCCCAAGACAGAACCCTGAGGCACACCACAGGAAAGAGCAGCAGTTTCAGACCTGTAGGGACCAAGCGACACAGTAAAACTCCCATCCGAGAGATAGGAGGAGATCCAGTCCAGGGCGCTCCCAGAGACACCCACCCACTGCCTAAGTCTTTAAGTCGAGATGCTGTGATCTACAGTATCAAAAGCTGCCCTAAGATCCAGCAGCACCAACACAGAGCATTCACCCACATCAGAAGACATCATTATGTCATCGGAGACTCTGAGGAGAGCCGTTTCAGTAGAATGCTTCTGACGGAAACCAGATTGGAATTTATCTAAAATGTTGTATGCAGTCAAGACAGCAGTGAGCTGTTTGGCAACAACTTTCTCTAACATGTTTGAGATAAAAGGCAGCTTAGATATAGGTCTGTAGTTTTTGGGAAGGGATGGATCAAGTTTAGGTTTTTTTCAGAAGAGGCTGAACAACTGCATGTTTTAAATAAGATGGGACGCAACCAGATTGCAGGGAGCTGTTTATAATGAAGACCAGGCATGGACCAATAGACCGTCATGATCTATGAGCCAGGAAAAACCCTGATATATCACCAGTAGGCCACATATGTGTGTACTTTTACAATGTTCTCATATTTGTGAAAATAAACTAAACTAAAATTGTGAATAGGTGTGAATAGGTTGTGAACTAAAGTGGGGTGGTCTGAGGCATGAAACTCCCGCGCTAAAAACGAGTCCCACAGCAGTTGGTATATATCTACAGGGCTTGAGGAAGGTTTCATACTGCCCACCAGATCAATGAGGTCTTGTAGGGAAATGGGAGAGAATCAGTCCAAAACAAAGAGAGAGAGAGTTACTGCAATCCTTATCTGAAAAGACAGGCACATCAGGAGGAGAGAAAGAAGGAGATTTATTTATTTATTTACAAATTTATTTATTTATTTAACCACAAAACACTTCACTTTAACAGAACGGGCCTATTCTTAATAGGGAAAGTACTGTAAGAAGCTCCTTAAGTGCTGAAAACAACCGTCATTTGACTACACAGTATTGACCCCAGAGAAACACATGCTGAGCAGGAATATTGATTTGAAATACCCAGCACATAATGAATTGCTGGTTGCATTTTTAAAACACACGGGTCAAATGATACGGTCTCTTTCAGGTCAGCTGTTTGTGAGGATATGCGCGTCCTTAAATGCGGCGCCCCCTGCAGCGTCGACGCCCACCGTCCAAAAAGAGAGAAACACAACATATGGAAAGAGGAACAAATCAATCCACCCAGGAAAATGTCCCACTAATGAGCTTTGCGTTACTCCTCAAAGGCCTTGAAAGGCTCACAGTTTGAAAACATCGCATTCTTTTTTTTTTAAAGATTAGTTTTGCATCACACTGACATTGACTGACATTGACGTTAACAAAGTGGAAGACACTAAATTACTTTAGTAGGAACAGAAAGTCATTAATTTTTAGGATCAATGTCTGCCTGTGCGATTTATGCTTTGTGTATATTATGCCCTGCTTCGCCGACACATCATGAAGTGAATTTTATCTTCCTATTTGTTGTCGAGCATTGATGATACATAGTTGGCATGTCCCCTGACATCTGTGTGAAGCAACGACGGCTGCCAATTGCTGGTAACCCTTTAAACTACTGTCCCCAC
The DNA here is from genome assembly GCA_900302305.1 of Polymixia japonica. Classification (NCBI taxonomy): domain Eukaryota; kingdom Metazoa; phylum Chordata; class Actinopteri; order Polymixiiformes; family Polymixiidae; genus Polymixia; species Polymixia japonica. Next base: position 13,666 of record OMKK01011811.1, on the reverse strand, counting down.
ATTTCCATAATTACCGTATAATTGGGTAGAGGGACATTTTACCTATACACATAATCTGATGTAATCATCCCTTGTGCTATTGAACAGCGGCCCACGGTGGGGTCTTGAACTGGGCTTTTAATGAAGACATTATGTGCGTACTAGAGGAAAGTTTCAGTGTTGTTGGATGTTTTTGTACTGTGACTGCATTTCGCCTGATATACGCCTCAACTTTACACCTTGCCCCTTTAACCAAAAAAATCGAACCGAAACCTTCTTCCTAAAAAAAAATCAAAGGATCTGCAGAGAGGAAGGCCTGGAAGGTCCTGACAGGCCTCATTCCCAGGGGTTCACATCTCACAAGGGAGAAAGCCCGGAAAATCAAGGTTTCCACTTCTGGTATTAGGGGGCGGCCCTTCGGGACAGGATATTCATGTCATTGGCCAGGTAAGGGATACTGAGCATTGTGTCAACAGGATGTGGTGTCAAACTAGCTCCATGACGTTTAACTATGTTTATGTTTTAATGTGTATGCTCCGTCTACACATGACACATCAATAAACACATACTTGCCATTATGTCATAACCTTGTGTATTTATTTGCTCATTTATGTATTAAATGTATTTATGTATTAAAAAACATTTATTTATTTAATTGAATGAACAATCATGAATTTGTAAATTTAAAAAAAAGAAAATGTGTATAAATTGTGCATAAAACTATATAATTATCACAGTTGTGGTGCAATAAATACTTCAATATGTATACGACTGCAGCTCCTATCATCTTGTCATCTTGTTTTGACTCATGCAGAAGAGTGAACCTCATTCAACATAATGTCAACCTGATTATAACTCAAAGTTTTTTAATTAAAGGTAGGTTGAATAGAATGTGTGTCTTAGGTTGGTGTCGTTTTGTTGGTAATAGGTTATTTTGCTGTAACTGTGATTGAATTCACTTATGTAAGCCTGACTGATAGAGCTTCACATTTACATTTAAATTTAGTTTCTATCCATTTATTTGTGATTTACATCGCAGGGGATATGTACAAACCGTACAAGCACAAACAGGAAAGTCAGAGCTGTATTAGCCACCACAAGTAGCCTTTTAATAAACTGTGAAATTAAATACGGTACAAGTAGTATGGACGAGATAAGGATAAGGGTATACTTAATGCCAGCAGTGTGGACTATGTTTCTTGAATTGATAATGACTCTCTTTTAAAAGAAGATTACTCATTATTGCAGCAAATGTGTACATATGAGTGCAATCAAGTGCAGGCGAGGGAAGGAGACTGAGTGAGATGTAGGGTGACGTGTGTCCTGACAAAACACGTTTTTCAGTCTAATCAAATAAGAAGGGGTCCGATTTTCTCATTACACGTGCAGTCCTCACCGAGGTGGAAACATGGTCGCACCGGGCGCACCGAGACCGAGCGCAACGCCTCGTACTCCGAAAACCACGCCCACCGGAGAGGACAACAATCAGCGCCATAATTATGCAACCGAGGGCTGAAACATGCCTGTAGCTAGCTAAAAACGTTCGATTTCAGCTTGTCAAAGGATTATTTTAGCACCCTGTGTCTACCAGAGAGGAATAGTGACAAACTCGGTATTGTCGGTCTATCTCGGTGTCCCTTCTCCTTACCTTGGATTTTCTTGGCGAAACGATCCCACTGAATGGCCAGAAGTGAAATACTTTGATATTAACAAGTATTTGATCGAATCACCGGGCAAGACCATCATTTAACCTTACAAACCAGGCCTTGCATAGCTTAGTTAGCTTCAACCTCTAGAGTTTGTCTGGCCAGCAACTGTAACTTAATTAATAATAATCAGGGAAGATAAACCACTGGACCTGTGCATGCGCAGTCGTCTTCTTACGCCTGTATCCACTTTTGTCTTCTTAAAGGCTCAGTTTTTCGGTTCAGAAGCTTATAAAAACTTAGTCCTTCACCCTGTTGGTAGTGCATCTCACCACACAGCAACGTTTTAGGTTTAGGCATTTTTCTGTTATTTGCTAGCAGACAGAAGTGACAAGGAGGCACCTTCACGCAATACAAAGTCAACGGAGAGCGATGAATTGTTATGTTTCCCCTCCGGTGTGGGCGGGACTTAACTGCGCTCTGTCTCTATGCAGAGCGGAGTGTCTTGGCCAGGTGGACGTCGCTGCAGGGATGGAAGCGCCAGGAATCTAGCAGAGGTAGAGTTTCAGGGTCTCGAGTCTCAGGAACGAAGCGCCACTTGAAGCCTTCAAGTTGAAGGAAGGAGGGTGGAATTTGAAGGGTAAAATAGAAACGCATTAGAAAGGAAATACAAGACACATTTCACTTTGTTAAGTTATCCAGCAGAACCTGCGGCAGCTCTTTGACCGGAAGCCCAGGGTGAAGACGTACTCTGCAGCGGGTGTAGCCGGGTTGTCTGAAGTTATTTATAACAAAGAAACACAAAGACCTGAGGGACGCATAGAATGAGATGAACTTACTTCCTGCTGCTGCTTGACAGAGATTTCAGAGCCCTCCCTCCATGATTTTTCGAAGTAAAAAGTTCTAGTGAGAAATATTAACCGGACTGTGGTGGTGAGGTGGGGGTGCCTTATTTCCTAGAAATGATGAGAAACGTAGGAGACAAGGACAGGGATAAAATAAAAAACAACAACAACACAATGTTTCAGAAACTACAGAAAGAAAGAAGGGACATGAATGAATGGAATAAGGAATAGTTATGTAAACTGTTGTTCTTCCTCGTCTAGACATCTTCATGCAACAAAGCTGCCTGAGATAAGGACTTCCACTCTAGAGAAGTAAAGGTAAACATGTTTTTAATAAGTAGAATGATAATTAGTTGTGTTTAGCTGATTAGTGAATTGTGTAGCAGGCCTGCCGGCAGTGTGAGGTTTACTTCCATTTACATGACGGCATTGTTAGATTTATTCTACTCTTCTGCTAATGGAGAATGTTGAGATCAGACAAAATAGGACACGGAAAACTAACTTCACTAATTAGGCGGTCATCGCACTATATTACCCACAATGCAACCAACGCCTCTGTGTTTACTTTGTTATGACTGAAGAGCTGGTCCAAATTGCTTACACCCTGAGTGAATCAGGCCCGCTTACAAAATAAAGGGGACATCTGTGATTAAAGAGGGGGCATGTATTTGGGGGGTGGGGACTTGGCAGGTTGCAGTTAGGCTTGCCCTCCCCACAATCTGTCTTTTTTCTTTGATTTTCTCAATATTATCACAGTAAACTTTACACGTGATCACAGCATGCGAGGTGGCAGTGTGCCAGCTGGAACATTTGAACGCAAGACACTGTGCTGTGGTGGTGAGGAGAGAGAGGGCCAGTGGGATTGCAAGGGGGCGAGAGAGAGAGAGGGAGAGAGAGAGAGAAACGTAGCAACAACAAAAAAAATCCCAGCAACTGGGAAAAGCAAGGATTTAAAACCGGGGGTGTAATCCGGCCCGCCCTGAACTTCCACTCCCATCCTAATGAAATCAACTTGAAATTGTGCGCACATGAAGAAGCTTTTCCTTCCTCCTCGTTAACTCCCACAATTAGCCATAAATGCTAATTGTGCCACAATTAGCCATAAATGTCTGTTAAAACACCCTAAATGAATACGCTAATGGTTATAGATAGGCCTGTTTGTCACATAATTTCTTGAAAAAGTGAAACAGGAATCCTGGTGGGTGAACCGGAAGCCAGGAAAAGCGTTTTGTTTGAGATTACCAATAAAATAAAACCTATAGAGTGGCACAAAGCCACCGCAGCGGTAAAAGGGACAAGTTAGGTCCGCACATCGTCTGAAATTAAAAAAAAGAAGTGGTCCGTTACAAATGACACATCGCATCCAAACATAGTTGCATTCCGCCGGCGTTTGCTTGAAAGTAAGGTCGGGGGATTGGGACCCGGGTCGTCACGTCTCGTGTCAGCGGGGAGGGGGAGTCCTGTTTTGTATCCATAGTGTGCGGCGCAGTGCGTGCCCTCACGATATAGCGCACCTTTCTTGGTTTGTGGAGAACCCTCCACCCCCCGGTAGAGGCGAGGCGTCGCCGTCCGTCTTTAAGTAGCCCAGTGGTGCGCTTCACCAGCGAACGTGCGAGTCACTCTAGCGTGGCTCCTACGCGCTCTGGGGCTCGGCTAAAGTGATTGGACGCCGCGGCTTCAGTGGGTAGCAACTGACACCTGAGAGTTGATGTAATGGTTAAACAGTGAGGGTCGATGACACAGGCACAAATATATCAATTAGGGTCACAACACACGCTATTGCAATCTTAATTATCTCACCGTGAAGAAGCCAAGCATCACGCACCGCTTCAGCTCGCAGTCTGTTTCCCCGCAGGCGTGTGTGAGGATGAGCGCATCTCTGGGTTAACCCAGGCCGCTGAGTAACCGCACTGGTCAGTGCTGAGAGATAATTTGGGCATTGGCGGAGCGAAAATACTTTCGGTTAACAAAGACAAATCCGAACCAAGCAAAGTTAAAACTTGCAAAGGGACCGGCGTGGCATTGTTCATTTGGGTTCCTTCGTTCTCTCAAAAGCGAGGCCCAATTCGGCGCAGAGGTCCAAGAGAGAACAGCTCTGGGAAATCGAAAGCTGCTCATGAGCCATGTGCCAAAAAATCATTGCGGTCCCTAAACACCCGTTCTCTCCAAAGTCTGCCATTGGCAATATCCTCCAAAAGCTGCTAGAAGTAGTCCTAATGCTATTGCAAAACACCTTGAAATTAGCTTCTATATGTTGTTCCTATGACCGGCTCGAAAACGACGACCGGTTTAGTTTGTCTTGACAATTTTCCTTTCACACTGAAAAGTATCAGATTAAAGCAAGAAACAGCCTTTTTTTAGACCTCTATGCTTCTCTATGTTCCTATGAAACACATCACTTATTGAAGTTTTCTAATTGGATCATCGCTGTTGCGAGTCGGTTGAAAAGTTGTCACTCTAAAGCATTTTGGGCAATTTCACGTCGTTGTCATTAGGAGTCACCATATATCCCACAGATGTAACAGCTTGCGTACGCATGAGTTTAAGTATGCATGGAGGTGTGTGTATTCTCATATTACAGTTGTGTTTACAAATCCCAGAATCTGCGTGGAGCATCATTTGGGATTGTTCTTGTGCGTACGCAGTGTTAGATGCCTTTGACCCCTGCCTTACATTAGACCCCTGGAGTCTTATCCCAGAGAAGATGAATGTAAGATATTTAAGGACTGTTTCCTGGTTACAGCAGGAAAGCTGTCTCAATAAGTTACCTGTTAAGACCTTCTGCCAGTAAAATCTCAGTACACCGTAGATGTAAACAAAGCTGCTTAGTCAATTAAAAGAGAAGTGCTTAGCTAAATCTAGGAGACAGAAGTTAAACCTGTTTCTTTCTGTCGCACACTGTAATTATGTTCTTTACGTTTGTTTATTCAGTGCTGGGAAAACATTTGATTACCTGTAGTGTTATAATAATCAACACCATGGGAGGGCTTTAAGCGTCGTGGTGTGCTCTGCTAATCAGGACACAAAACACTGAAGTGTCTCTTCTGGTCCCAATAACGCTCACTGCTCTTTGCTGTCACCTGATCTCACTTCGGCAACTGTAAACGAACGTGAGCCTCAACCCAGGTGGAAAACTTCATACTATAGCGAGGAAGGGACGGCGGTGGTGAGCTGAAATAAACAGCGCTTGTGGCTACAGCTGGATGAGAGCCTTGGTGCGTATATTATATTTAATAGGACTTTAACAGGAAAAAAACATGAAAAGGCAGCAGTGTCTACTCAGTGACATTACATGTGGGAAATTGAACAGTGCCAGAGTTTAAGTCTGACAAATGCATTGGATAAGCACTGGTTGCATTATAGCATTAACTTGTAGACAGTTGTTTTGTAAAAAAAAAAAAAAAAAGAAACTATTCAAAGCTTCATTGAAATAATTATGAATCTTTCCTTTAACGCGGTTTACTTTAAACCAAAGTATCGCATAGCCACCATTTTGTGGTTAAACACTCTCAACAACTGGCATGTATCTCTATCTTGCGCCTTGGCCTTGAGGGGCCCGGCCCCAACAGCTGGCCTCGGACGGCCAGAGGGAGAAGCAGGCGGGCTGTAATACCTCAGAGGGTCTCCTCTGTCAGGTTGGATCTTTGTTGCATCACTTCCCTCTTCCCTCTCTGGTGTTAGGCTTCTACATGAGAGGACCCGTCCTCTCCACTGCATGACAACTCAATAAAAAGAGGTCATTAACAATTTCAAGGCCAATGAAGACTGAAAGGAGCTTAAAGAGCAGCGCCAGCGTTCTCCCAGCCTTTGGTGTCTAATAGTGGCGCTGGTTTGAAAGGGAACGCTGCCATGTTTGTTGTATAGCCTATTACAGAACTAGATGTTTGTTCAGCCATAAAAGGAGTCAGCGTCAACGCCGTCGCGCTTTCATTTTCATGGTGGTGCGACTTAGGCCCCGATGAAAGATGAAAGAGCGGGAAAACTACTGGGCCCATATGGCACAAGTGAGCAACGGGGCCCCCGACCGCAGTGTTTTTTGTTTTGTTTTTATGTGTGCAGAAATGTCCGCGGCCTATAAAGTGTCAAAACAAGCATATCCGAGCAAAACAACAACCCCGATACACTGCGGTTACAGTATGAGGGGCCACGGGCGAGACAAATGTTCCTTTCGTAACTTTAATAGAGAGTGAGCGAAGTGTTGACGTACTCCTTTAATCAAGCCCAGGTAGATAGAATCACCTGTAAGAGTTGATTTTCCGGGGCCATTTATATTCAAGGTTGAATACTAGTAGGGTGTCATTTGCATTATCAGGGACTCAGCACTAATGAGACTCCTGGTTTTCAGGCCTTAATTGGATTGCTTCACCACAGTCCCTTATTGATATTTGTACGCCACAGTTCATCATGATAAGTAATGAGAAGATTATTCACTGGAGGTATCCAATTGCAGACTCCATCTGTGAAGCAAAGGGAGACCTGTCCACGCCGAGGGTTCCCGCGGGGGAAGAGGGAAGGGGACGGCATCGTTCAATGACATACGTACGCAGACGCGGGACGGCGCGCGATTCGTACCGAGCCCGAGTTATCGTCCGCTCTCCGTCGCCACGACGTCGGCCAGTTTTGGCAAACGGAGGCTTTACCCTGCCTCGAAAAGCACGATTACGATAAGGCAAGACACAAATTAGCACCATGCAAACCAAAATTAAGCAAACATCTGCCAGGGAGCGAGGGGAGGCGATTGAAAAGGATGTAGCAACCTCAGAGCAACATAATCTAAAAGGAGGCATTTAAACGATAAAAGAAATTAGATTGGAAAGACTGTGATTCCTATATGGCTAATCTTGTTCAGATGATGAGAAAATAGCTGCAGTCCCTAACTCAACAGTGTAAAACACTCACAAAGCCATTAGACAAAGAGATGTTTTCACAGCTACAGACGGCGTCACAGCGTCGTTTACCGCTCCGAAACGGAACCGACAATCAGCTAAAAACACGTTGATAAAACCATGACAAAAAAACCTCCGATTCATTAAAGTAGATAATAAAACAAAAACCGTTCATCAAGAACACATTTATCTAAAAATGAAAATGGCAAAGCATTTATTAAATGCTGCACAGATGGTGCTTCTCCTGTGGGCATCCGAGCATGGGAGCACTTTGGCTGGATTTCAGAGAAACAACTTTTTTATGGTTTATAACGTCAATTATCTTAGAAATGGCTGTGCACCCGTGTATAGGCTGCACATGGTATTCACATCTTTTATCGCTGTGCACATTTACTTTTACCAAGGTACGTGTACATATAGTACTTTTTTCAGAGGTCTCTTCAATTAAAAAATTTGTGAGCTCTTCTGTTCTGGCTGCTTCAGTAAGTAAGGAAGGAAACCAGGAAGCCAGCTATTACATCATGGACACAGTTTCTCTACCTTATTCGTTCTTACCCTTCCTATGCTCCTTTCCTCCAGGGGAAACCTAGACTATTCGTTCGAATCGGCAACAACACACTTGTATGTATGTATTATTTTGCATGCATCCGAGTCTTGATCCTGGGACCAGTTTATCCTTTTCTAAAGCCGCATATCTAGTGAAGCCAATCAAGCTGATGCCCGACTTCAGGGATTTGAACCTGAAACTATCTGATAGGGACTATGTTTTGATGAGTGGCACTGCTCCAAGCCTGCTCACATTAATCCTCCGGGAGGTTCCAGCGTGGACGTCTCTTAGGTCCGTGCCTGGTGGTTTAGTGCAAAGCCATTTAAAAACATTCCAATCTGCTCGATGCTCCAGACGTTCTCTGCAACATAAAAAGGGTTTTGGTGCGATTCCACATTGTGTTTTTGGATTTTCTTTTTTTTAATCAAATACAGTTTTGTACCTGGCGGGTTTGATTTCATGGATGGATTGGTAACATGGTTGTAATGGACTCTTCTGCATATTTGAAGATATCTAATTTAAATGAGAGCTAATTTCAGTCGACGATGCGTTCGCATAAACCTTCGAAGGATTTCCTGCGAAACAAAAAAGGCAAAAATCGTCGCCGCAGTGTTTGCAAACCTCCCACCTCACTGTCATGTCAGACATGATATGGCTACATCTGCAACTGTCGAAGCGTTGGTCTCCTCTGACCTGAACTGAGATGTGGGAATACGCCCAGAGCAGTATTTGACACCTCAGTGAATCTCATTACCATAGAGCAGGGGAGAGAAAATGCCACAGTTACGCTGCATGAAATATATAACAGTGTCCCTCAGCCAGCTGTCCTGTTACAGCTTATGGTCAGGACGTAACCAGTCTCCATAAATCTGCAGAATGTTACAGCTTCCAGAAAAAAAAACATCAATATCGGTAATGTTTACACCAGCCAACACAATCGCTTACAGTGGGTTTCGTTCTCCGAAAAGTATTTGCGCGGCGGTCTCGCGCCCTGCCTTCTAATGCTCCCCGCTCGGTCTGCAGAGCGGTCAGCGCAGCGCGGTATAAAACTTGGCCGCGGCTCCCGACACTTGGCCTCTCTTGCTTTATCGAATCACTCAGACACGGCCAGGCCCGAGGCGCGCTGCCCAAACTCTACACTAGCTCCGGGCAAGGTTGAGGCAGAGGGTACGCCCGGGCTGGAAGCACGTCCGCGATCGTATCCCCGAGATCATCCGCAGCGCAGCGCCGCGCTGTTCGGACGTCCCGCCCGCCTCGCTCTCATCTCTTCTTCTACTCTGTTCTCTTTGTTTGTTTTTTTTTGCCTTTCTTTTTGACTAAATCGTTCCATGCGAGCAAAATGGATATTTTTTGTTGCATGGTAAAAACCATACACAGTTATTGCCTTCAGACATCTGAACAGATTAGTTCATGGATATAATGAATGAAATACGCGGCGATGCCCAAATGTTCCGCTAATTGTGTCCATAACCTTGTTTGTGACCTTGTTCAATGCAATTAAAAGCACTGACAAATTAGGCTGCACGCAACTTTTTAGAATATATTTGCATGCAAATGAGATGTTTTGACTAAGTAAGTAATATCGCCTGGTATTTCGATATATTTCAGTCAACCAAATAATTCACCCGTCCATTCCCAATGGGCTTGCATTGGAAAGGTTCAAATCTAATACTTTTCAAGGGAACCATGATTCAGCACATAAATACCAAAGGAAAGGTCACAGATTTGTTATTGCTGGGCAAAAATCCCAGCCAGGCCACAGAAGTGAACAGCAACAGTGTGATATTGTTACCATCTTGAGGTAGCGTGTAAAAGTTTGAAAGTTCTTCTTCCTCTCGAGGAGTCTGACTTTCCTCCTATGCCTAGAAGCACATCATCCAACTATAAACTCTCATATGTTGCATCAGTAATCTCTCCACCTCTCTTTGTATCTTATTGGCCCCAGGTATATTGAGGCATCAAAGCGGCGAGGGATCTCGGAGAAGGGAGGCCTCCATCGCCGTGTTTCCTCTGATGGTCTGGCAGACACAGCACGTTCAAAGCAAAGAGAGGTGGGCATGCATGAACCGTGGTTGAAGGCTTCCAAATGAGTGCTGGCTGCCAACGCCAACCCTCTCTCTCTCTCTCTGTCTCTCTGTGTCTCTCTCTCTCTCTCTCTCTCTCTCTCTCTCTCTCTCTCTCTCTCAACGCACTTGGACGGAAGCTGTAATCCCAATAGGAAGATTCATTCCAAAGCGATGCACATTTATGTTGTTTGCTGTTAGGACCGCTTGGTAGTTGACATTCAAATGAATTTATGTTTTATTACATAGGCAAGGCACGGCAAGTTTATTTGTGTAGCACATTTCAACAACAAGGCAATTCAAAGTGTTTTACATAAAACATTAAAAGCATTAACACAAAGTGCAAAAGAAACACATTATAAAAGGGCATTTAAATACAATTAAAAAATCATTATTAAAGAGTTAAGAGAATAGAAAATAAAAATAGCTAAAATAGAATAAGACAGCAATAAAACTTACAGCGCACTGCAAGAAATGAATCAAAAGCCTCAAGTTGCAGCAGACCGGCAGTGTTCTGGGAGTTTGTTCCAGATATGTGCTGCATAAAACCTCAACGCTGCTTCTCCGCGTTTAGTTTTGACTCTGGGGACAGAAAGCAGACCTGTCCCAGACGACCTGAACGTAGCAGAAGATCAGAGGATACAGCGCGTGTCTGGGGGGGTGAGATTTAACCATGTTATTTATTACACGCTATTTTTTTTTTTACATAGCTTCTAAGTTATCTATTTTATGGTTAACATTTCATATCAACAGAAATTGGTGATATATGCTACGCTAAGGAGTTGAACTTCACAGTCATTTTTGTCAGTTATTTGTACTTGTATAACTGCTGTTTTGCTGTGTAGAGCAGTATAACTAACAGTAAGCAATGTTACAACTACAGTATTACTTCAGCATACAAAGTACAGTAACTGAACGCATACTAGTATTACTATCGCTATGCTATTCGTATCATTCTTGGGCTCAGTATGTGCAACATATAATGGCAAATAGTGTGTTGCCTGCTCCAGAACGCGGGGTCAGTCTCTCAGGCATGTTTAGCCGAGGCTGCCTCAATCTCGCTTTTTTTTGTTTTCCGTCACGAAAATAAATGAAACAATGCAGTCATCTGCGGTGGGGAAGCGGAGCCCTCTTGACTGAGGAGCCTTCGGTCTTCGTCAAGCTTCTCCCGCACGTTGTCATGGCAGTTCGGAGAGAGAGAGAGAGAGAGAGAGAGAGAGAGAGAGCGAGGGAGAACATTGCAGTAACGTGCTGCTGCAGAATGACAATGGGATAAGGGCTACGGTGGGGATTGCTAATGTAGAACGCCAATCATAGCCCCGCCGCTCTAATGCGTACGAAAGACAGACAATGCAACCCCGGGACCACAGTGCTCCGGAAGGACGAATACAGTATTAGAAATCGAAGATTGATGTAGTACAGTGCCAAAATTTGGCCATTTTCTTTTTTTTTCCCCCAGCTAATAAAAATGGGAAAAAAAAACAACTCAACTAATGAAAATGAACAGTTGAATCTCCTGGTAATTAGAACGCCATTATCCTGCGATGAGACTGAATTATTTTCACTGATGTGCGTGAGAAAATCCCAAGCACTGTAATTTATGACTTGAAATGAGCCATATTATTAACCATGTTCTGTGATTTCCTCCGTGATTGTTAGGCCACACGATAGGGATAACACCGCCGACTAGAAAGCAACAGAAGAATTGCCGTAATGACGTCTAATGAAGCAGTTCAAATGGGCTGCCCTCAAGTTGAATTCAAGCTGTTCAGATCAGAAAGTTTTACAGAGTTTCTGGGTGTCTTTTAGTTCAACCTTCTTATATGGCTTTATTTGCTCAAAGGCTGCGAGTTTAGAGGGATGAGGAACCGACCCAGGAGAGAACAGTGAGGTCTTAATGAGTTACGTAACTTCCCAGCCCCGCACATCCTCTGATGTAGCACCAGCTACACCGAGATTTCGGAGGACTTAAATCTAATCCACAGAT
>OMKK01011799.1:4864-17525 GCA_900302305.1 Polymixia japonica | reverse complement strand
CACTACTGTAAATCCCCCGCATGATAATTAAACGCAATATGTTGTAATTAACAACGAGGTTGAGAATAATCCGGACTATACGCGCTAATTATCACGCTCCAATTGTCCAACGTTGCTATTTAACAGCTCAGATGTAACTGTTGTTTTAGGGAAGGCAATAATAGATATTAACTTATTTATTTGCGAAACCAGGCCCGGTAGCTTTTTTTTATGATGGATTAGTGCAGCGACGGTTTGTGTTTCACTCCATAATGTTATTCTCGTAGTATATAGTATAGTATAGTATAGTATGTATACAAGGCAGGCGTTCTCAATGTGGCGGACACCAAATACATTACCTGGCATTTGTGCAAAAAAATACATTGCACTGATGCGACTGAAACGACGGTGAAATTAAACTATTAATCATTTAGTATGAGTCTGCTGATGAGCTCCCTTGTCCTCAATCTGAGAACCACTGGATGCTACGTGAAAAGAAAGCTGTTAAGAGTTGAACTACGGTGTTCACGGGTCCGTTTGTTTTTCGCGAAATGTCAGGTTGAAAAACTCTGCTTCTAAGTGTAATCGCCATTCACAACAATACGATGATAAATAGTCTGTATTCCGTTTCGCCTTGTCCTTTAAATGCTGCAGTTTCATTTCACTCGGCGACGACGAACAATACAATTCTAAAAAGGTTGATACATTCTTGATACGTTCTTACAATGTTTTGGGTTCTGTTTTGTGTCGGTCCATTGTGATTGACTTTTTTTTTCTTCTTGAAAACAGGCCACATCAGCTATAAAAACGCTATCCTGGCAGCATCATAACTTTATTAACCTCGTTTCCTATCCTGTCCTTTCCTCCTAACAACACGTGGTGGCGACAAAACAGTACATGAGCATCAATACAGCATATCAATGGTGCAGATGGGCTCAGACCCCAATTGGATGTTGGTTTAACTTTTCCAAGTTGAGTCACTTAGTTTAAATGAAACATGAGAATTCACCGAATACTTAAATCATTCCAAAATACTGGAACATATTCCCAAAATAAGTTTCTTGTATTTGAAATTCACATCCACAGAAATTGTCAAAGGTATCAATCTTGATTGACAAGGTGGTGAACACTATGATTAGGGGGGAGGGAGCAGGTCCTATGAATTTCAAGACCGAATACATCATAGTGGGTCGTGAAGGCTCTCGCATTTCAGAGGCTCCTCCAAATGCGACCAAAAAACGCAGGCTGGTGGTGGTGAACAATCACCAGTCCTTTCTACCTCAAGACACATTCATGACACATTCATGATTTTTAAATACATTGACTGTTAGTATTGTACTGCACTGTAGCTTACATTGTGTTCAGCAAAAATCAGTTTCCCTATTTGAGGTGAGCTTGCAAGCATTTAAAGCCGTGCATTATTGATTTTGACATTCTTGACCTGATATCCCTGTGCTGCACAATGTCTTCCCACAATAAATCAAGTCTGAAAATGTCCATTTAGGCCATTAACAAGTATTTTGAGGGAAATTCAATTTTCTGAGCAGAGCCAAAAATGATTTCCCATGTGACAAGACGTATGCGGTTTCATGTTGTAACGTGGCTAGCCTAGACAGACTGTCTGTAAAGTTAGAAAACCCTCTGAACCCCCTACACCCGCCTCTGAGACTGAGCCAAACAGCCTTTTGATTTTGAGAACTGCACCTTTGCTATAACATTTATAACACAGCACGGCAAAGAATTAATGCCAGAGTAACACAACACCTCATTAGCTAACAAAAAATCATATACCGTACTGACCAAGACGGATGACAAATGTAAAATGTTTGCCAATTGTGTGCCCATCACTGGATGAATGACCAGCCTGTGTTGTTTTATAATAAGGTGCCATTTATTTAATCATTTCATTATTCACATCCCATTGTACACTCTCCTATAGCTTTGAACTGTAGTTAACTTGTGTAATACTGACCTCACCCTCTTCTCCCAGGCTTCCTGCAGAAAAGAGGGGCGTCACAAACACAGCTGAGCCGCTTGTTCAATTCCACTTCTAGCCCCTACCTCTGGGCACATTTGGTAAATAAAATGGATTTCATATTTCATGTTGTAGCAATATGCTATTTATTCCGTTTTTACTTGTTACCCTGGGGGGGGTTTAGGCTAGGAGAAATTTTTGAAGTGGCTCAACTCACTGCGTTTCAGTACGGAAAACAGTGAAGTGCTTTTTTTTTCTGGCTTCTCACTGGCTTTCCACATACTGGATGTCCAGATGAAGTGTTGAATCGCTCAAGACCACAGAATCATTGTCATTGCTGCTTCAACAGCATCAGTCTGCCACAGAAACGAAAACAACATGGCCGACGACTTCGGTAAAGCAGCGTTTCTTTCTGTGCCGCGAAAGGAGAGCGACAAAAGTTCTCGTGTCTGTTTTCACATGGTCTGGGTTCGATGTAGACTAAAATTGGATTGCAGGTATCGTGAAAGCCGAGGTTTCTTCGGTCTCTCCTCTCGGCATACCTTTTAGACTTGCACAAACAATCAGCGGGAGCGTCGTGGGGGGGGGGCTACCGTGGTAGTCGGCCGGCACGGTGGTGCGGAGACACCGTGGTGACCAAAGGAAAAAAAAACATGGACCATTCACTATCGCAGCCTTATCTGACACTCCCTGCATCCCCAGACGACTGTAAAACACGGTGCAGACTCCTGCTGCACCAACACTTTACCTTGTTTTTCTCTATACAACTTTAAGGCAGGAAGTTCCACGTTTTTTTTAAATATGTCACAGTCATAAATTCATGCCTCCCTGCACAAGACATCTTTTTTTTTTCTTTTCATTTCTTGTTTTTTTTTTTTGTTGTTTTTGTTTTAAATGGAGGACGGGAGCCTGGAAGTATTCTGGTGTCCATCAGGCCTGACCCACAGGAACCATAGATAACACTGGTCGTCGTAGTGTGCAGCGCTACGCCATGTAGATGAAGGTGTTTATGTCGGTTTCATCCCGTTTAATGTACTTGTGTTCTATCAGCCACTCCATCTGCTCCTTGATCATCTTCTTCTGTGGCAAAAACATGTTCTTTAGGATCTCCACCAGCTCCGTCTGCAGCTGGGCGTTGTTGATGCGCTTCCTCATCTTCATGATCTGGATTATGGCCTCCTGGTTGTGGAGAATGGAAAGGAGGGTGTAGAGGGAAGGAAAATGGGTGAGAAAGAGCATAAGAACAAAGCTTTTTTTTTTTAAACAAGCTTGCATAAAAACAAGGCTTGCAGAGTTTCACTGCAAGTGGACACACTGACATAACCATGGATGTTTGTTTTGCATGTGAAACTCTAGAATGTGAAAGTCAAAGTCACAGCAGGTGCTGTTACATCACCGACGCGGGACGAGCAGTATCCAAACCTACGTGGGTGTGAGGTGAAATGAGCTGCTGTGTGATGATCCCCATACCTGTGTTCTTAGTATCCTGAGCTGGACGATACCCTCGTTCTCCTCCTCTCTCATTCGCTCCGTGGTAAGCTGCAGTCGGCCAATCAGGTTGATCTTACCCCTTTTCTGAACCTTTGAGTTTTTTCTGCGAGGATTGACAAATACCAACAACGTCCTATGTCAACATACGTTTCAACATTCTTTGGGTAGGTTTACTGCAAAAAAGCAAATTGTGTCAGTGTGCCAACCTAAATAGAAAGCAAACATGAGAGAGGAGAGGACGATAGGAGGCATTCTGAACAAACCAACATTTACTTCTAACTTTAAACTTTCCTTACATTAGAGAAAACTCCTGGTTTACATAGAATAGTGTTCCTTCTGCAAAGTCTTTGGGTGAAGCCACCACTGGATCGTACGATAACACCTGCCGTTTGAGTTTGGGAAATGCCACCAAAGACTGGGAGAAAGGAGCAAATCATGATGGGTCAGAGTTAAGTACCAGGCCAATCTGATCAAGTAGATGGATTAAAAACAATAGTTTTAGCAGTTCAGTATTTACAGGACAGTATTTATCCGTCAACGTACAATATGTTGCCCCTGCCCCAGACCTCCCTCCCCTTACCCAGAGAGTGCGTCGCAGCTCCGCGTCTGGCAGCTCGGTGGCCAGCTTGAGGTTCTCAAAGCTGATCCTCTCCCTGGGCCTCTGGTTCCAGGCAAAGAGCACAGCTAGCTGGAACGTGGTCACCTCCAGGTCATACTGGCCCACCTCGTTCTTGAAGGTGATCTAGAGAGAGAGGTAGAGGACGGTGGATTTGGTAGGATTTTTGCCAGGTATTTTAAAGGCCTTTAAATGTGATTCCCAAGATACGATTGTTTTTGACAAAATAAAATAATGACGGTGCATTAAAATAAATAATAATTGCCAGACTAAATGATTGGACCCAATTCATCACACAGACAGATGGATTTGTTTGGAAATCACCCAAAAATAGGTTTACACAACCTTGTGACTTTTATCAAATGTTTTGTCAGCTTCTGGATTTGATCAGCACTGATCACTACAGCCCAACATGGGCACTTATTTATTTAACACCATTATACCATCATCAGCTAGTATAAACTTCACAAAAATATAATCCTTGTAAATCCCTACTTTATTTATAACCAGATTAAATTTGCCATATATTTTTACCAGGACCTCATGCTCCAGATAGCTTTAGATAATAATCATATAATCCATTGTGATCACCATGTTATTTTGCTGCTGGCATGTAACAGCAAGCAGGGATGCTGTGTTCAGTAAATGTAGGAAAGGCTTTGTCGTAACCCCTATACTATCAATAAGATTTTACTAGGAAAAAAATCTTAGCGTTTTTGTATTTGATGTTGGATGTTATCTTATGTTAGCTTTTTTTTAATGTTTCAACATCAGGCAGAATCTGAGTGTGTCTCTATGGAAAGCATCTCCAAGCCACTGAAACAACAGGAAGTACGTACAGTATGTGTGTTTGAGTTGTCGCCTGTCCAGATCTACAGTATATGACTCACAATGCCGTTAGACATGAGGTGGTGCCAGTGTAGTTTCCTCCCACTGTGGTTCTTCTTGTAAAAGTCTTCTACCTCTGGTATCAGATCCTCTAGTTCTGTAGGCAGTGACACAAACACCTTCTCACTGCTCCTTGACCACGCACCAGCATTCAGGATCTTTATGTTGACCGAGTCCGCTGCAGGGTGAAACGCAACGAAATGCAGAATAGTTATCGATTGACAACTGCCGTTACCTGTAACTGGCTTGATCAAAAACTAGGCTTGAAAATACTCTAGTCTTGAATTGTACAAGTGGACGTCATTTATAATACATACCAGGGCTTGACATTAGGGGATAATACCAACCTTAGTTCTCTTTCTGAGAGTTGTGACGACTGTTTCGTCAACTCATTTAAAGATCTTTCCTTGCTTCACTTGGCAGGATACCTCTTGACATTGCAATTCCTAACTCAGATAATCCAAACAAGTAAGTTTGAGTTCTGTTTTCTAGCATTCCTTTTGATATCCCACTGTGGAATATACTGATTCTTCAATTGCTAGACAAGCTTATCTGAAGGCCCAACACTAGTCCAGACCCAAATCATGTTGACCTAAGGTAATTGTGTCACAGTCATAGGCCAACACAACGCAGAGGCGCCTAGTTTAGGAATGCAAATGTAAGAGCTAAGATAGGAGCCTGCAGACTTCTGCAGAGTAATCACTCCCACAATTCAGAGAGAAGGTTGTTGCTTCATGACACACTTCAAGACATAAAGAACTGATTGATTTATATAGGATGAAGTAATCACAAATGCTGTCACAGCTGTTCACAGCAGGTGTGGTGCAATAAATGCTTCCAAGATTACACAGGAGGATGTATAATGTTGTGAGACAGTTAACTGTCAGAAAACTGAACGGAACCCAATCTTTTTCTTATCCATCCTCGGTGGCTTCAGTTCCAACCTTTGTTTCAGCAGGAATTTTGGTAACAATGTTGCCGCTATTGAATTAAATTAATAACCTTTATTACCATGGTACGCTGGTATATTTCTTTAACCCTTAACCATCCAAAGATATAAGCCACCTCCATGCATAAACTCCATCTTTGCACATTGCAATGCATTTTATCTTTAACTGAATATAGGCAGTAGCCAGGCAGTAGTTATGAATGAAGAGAATGACCACACCGTATGGAGATCCTTAAAACACCCTAAAGTGAAAACAGCCTAAATTCTTTCTTGGCATTAAGTAACTAAACCCAGACCATTTTTTCAGGGTTTGCCGTTTGTCAACCCGTCTGCTAATAGTCTTGTTTGAAATACATCTAGGGGCTAGATGAAAGAGAAACACGGGGCGGCGTGGCTCAGGAGGTAGTGCGGGTCGTCTAGTAATCGGAGGGTTCCTGGTTCCATCCCCGGCTCCTCCAGAGAGCGTGTCGAAGTGTCCTTCAGCAGGACACTGAACCCCTAACCGCTCCTGATGAGCAGGTTGGCACCTTGCATGGCAGCCTCTGCCATCAGTGTGTGTGAATGTGAGGCATGTATTGTAAAGCGCTTTGAGTGGTCGGTAGACTAGAAAAGCGCTATATAAATGCAGTCCATTTACCATCTACACGTGTGTGCATGTTTCCAATGCTCTTCTAGGTGACTTGAACCTCCACAACAGACACGTCAAATTCCAGTATGGATTTTGATCTTACCCTCTTCTTTATCCCCCACACAGATGGTAAAAAACTGGATATGATCTTCTCTAGAGCCTCCCTCTCTACTAACACTTAACTCTCAACTAGTCTCTTCCCACAACATCACCACTCGACACAGCCTCTCTCTGGATAAGTGTCACCTAAATTCCTAAAATGTAATGTCATGTAAAAGTAATGTGCACACCCAGTGTTACTTCTCAAGTATCGTCCCTTACCTGGCAACGCGAGCTTGTTATGTTTGTGCATTTCTTTGAAGGACTGATTGAGGTCTTCTGACACCTTGATGTCTTGGAACATCCTGGCCAGCTTGTTGACATAGTCAGCTGGCATTCCAACTTCCTGTTAGGACACATGACAGCACACATAGCAACAGTCATTGGCAGGTCACGTCAAACTGAGACGCTCCTTCACAAGGAACACAGGTTTTAGGAAATACGTTTACACCCGTTTCTAATATTACTCACCTAAAAAAACAAAACAAACAAAAAAAACAGTTTAGACCAGTAGAAAATAAAGTCAATACTAACGACTGTTTCTCTTTCATCTCATCTGTCACACACATAAAGGTCATACCCTGAGCCACTCCACCATGTTCTCCTCTATCTCGCTGTCTGCCGAGATGTCCAGGATGAGGCGACGGGTCAGGTGGGCTTTGTGATACCGCATGAACACGTCTTTGTTTTGGACATACTTCAGCACTAATAGCTGCAGAGAACACACACAGATCTGAAAATGTAATCCGTTCCAAATGATGAACCTGGAGTTTAAACCGACGTGGAAATGTCAAAAGAATAAATTCATTTCACTTTTAAAAAGGTCTACCCAGTAAAATTTAGCTAGCTAGCAGTACAGTAATAGTAAAAACAGATGTAGGTGTCCCGGGGAGGGGGGTTGTGACAAATTAAATTTGCCGATGTTGTTGCATTTCCTACTGGTTGCCGATAGTGATCACTAAAGAAAACATTTTACTGACCTTTAACTCAAAGTTCAATTTTAATGTTACTTGCTGGTATAGAAAAAAAACCTTCAAATAGCTGTACCAAGAAATCCCAGAATCAAGAAAAATCTAAATTCATCAGTTCCATGGCAAAAAAACAGATGGCTATGATTTCAATCGGAAAGAACAGAATAAACCAAATGTCATGAACCACATTCCTAGTAGTCATGACTGATGAGAGGTTGAGCTGGAAAAACCACATTCCCCTTATTCGCAATAAAACATCTGGGTATCATCAGCAAAATCTGGTGTTTGGTTCATCGGACATGTCCTTTAACACTATTATAGACTGATATACCTTTACCCCACATCATACTGTTTAAAGTCCCACGTCAATTGTTTTTTGTACATAATGTCACGTGGGAAATGGCGTTTGCTCTGCTTAGAAAATTTAATTTTCCACCCAAAATACTTGGACATAAACGGACATTTTCGGACTCCATTGTGGGAAGCCACTGCGCAGCGTCAGGATGAATGTATCAGCATCAAAACCGTCAAAGATCGATCACGTGGGCCTTTAACTTTCCACATTTGCTACCAATCTTATCAAGATACACATTTCAAGGGGCTTGGCAGAAGTCTTGCTGTTCTGCTTGTTGCAGTGAGCGTCTCAGTGCGTGCGTGAGGTCAGTGTACTGGCCCGGGCCCGTCCTGCGGCCCCACTGCACCGATGAACATTCAGGTGAAGGTTGTTAATCGAGTCACAGACACGCGGGCCGACAGCTCAGGGAAAATAATGACTAAGCCAACACTGAAACCAACCGAAAACTTGTGGTGGTAAGAGATTCCCACTGCAGAATGAGGTAAAACTGGGATTCAGTTCAGAGATTATATTTGTAAGAACATCTGGGACAAAAATGAGAGGGTTAAAAAAATACTGACATATCACCAAAACTGCGCAGAATAGCTTTAATCTTCCACATTTGCTGCCAATTCCGTCAAGATCCACATTCACGTTGCCAATGAATCTATATCTCTCAACAAATCTCTCTTCAAATATAGGCTTAGGAATGCTTGATAAACCAAATCAAACCGAGACTTTGGGTGGAAGGACCCACCCGAACACACCCAGACTGACTTACCACTTCCTTGAGCTTGGCCTCTATCTCTTCAGAGGTGAGTTTCTTGCTTAGCGGAGTCTTCCTCAAGAGCATATCGCAGTAGTTGGCCAGCAGCTCTGGACACTTGGACTCCGGCTGAGTTTTCAAACCCACACTGGAAACACGAGAGAGAGAGCGCGGGGAGGACAGCATCAACCTGGCTGCCACACATCACCACCAAATACAAAACATAGTCATAGTCGTACAAAACGTAGACATAGTCTTACCCTTTCTGTTTCATGGGAAGTTCTAATTTAAATATAGTTGCATCATTGACAACAGCTTTATATGCCTGCAAAGAGGACAGAACAGCGGCACTGTAATCAATAAAGCCATAATGTGTCTCAACAGTTGTACTCCATAAATGTTGATGCTGTTATCGGACGAGTTGCAAGAGGCTAAACTCACTTTGTCTCTAGCTGTCAAGAAGCGCGGGTCGTCCTGGAAGGCCTCCTTCACCAGTCTACTAAAACGGTTGAACAAGGTGAGCAGCTGCTCCACGTACTTCTCCGAGTCCTGTTGGAAACAATGTGTGACGGGAGAGATGTGTCGTTTGCTTTTTCAACTGCTTTGAAAGATACTCCCTGTGTCAGACAAAGGCACGTCGGCTCAAACATTATGCATGAGGATCTAGAAGTTGCATGCAAATCATCAGGAAAGTCATTTTTAGCTCCGCTGCCCACCACGGCTGGTAAACCCCCAAATTGACCAGCCAATTTCACTGTTTTACTACCAAGCTAGGTTTTCAGAATAAAATAGGACCTAAAAATGATGGCTGCTTACCTGAAGGGGTTCATACAGTAGACAAACATAACAGCCAAAGATTCACCAGCATTTGGCTAGTGTTAAAGGATAACTCTGGCCATTATCGACCTGGACCTCCTTTCCCCATCTTTTCTGATCATACCGATCGGCTCTGATGGTTATACCATGCCTGTAAATACATGTAATTAAAAAAAATAAATAAATAAAATATCGCAAGACATGCCTGTCTTGTGCAGTTTTGATGATAGCTTGGTTGATGCTAACTTACTATTAGCTGGCTGCGTGCATTTGTGTGCGACATTATTGTTTATATAGAAGTGCTGTTATGGCTGAATTGTTGACAGATTTTGCGGATGTGGAGGGATGAGCGTAAAAGAAAAGACATGTTCTGGGTAATTTTGCGATCAGTTTTTGGAGTAGTAGATTGCCCCAATAGACTGTATTGGAGACTAGCGATCCAAGCCAACTCAGACCCTAAGTACGCCATAATAAAGCAATTGATTAAATTTTGGTCAGAGCCGATCGGTATGAACAGAAAAGATAGGAAAATGAGGTTGAGGTCGAAAATGGCTGGAATTAGCCTTTAATATCCCACCCTGATTAGTTTACATGCGTATGTATGCGGCACTCACAGAGGTGATTGTCTCCGCCGAGGCCACCATGTCAGCTAGGCCGGCACTCATGATGTGGTCCTCCAAGTCCTTCAGCATGGGTTCGATGCCACTGGGCACCTTGTCCATCAAGGAGAACATCAGGTGCAACTCTGCGATGGAGGAAAACGCACTAAAGGTCACGCACTGCAGCAGCTAGAACTCTGAGCAAGGGACAGTCTACAGAAGTCTGGTTAAGACAAAAACAAGCACAAATAAAACAAAAAAACAAATCGGCTCTTGCCCTATGACATCTCAGAGATGCAATGAATGACTATGGTCTAACTGTTCCTTGTGTGTGCCACATGAAAAGCATTGCCAAACTTGCCATAAACCAGGGACAATGACCAGTGAAATCGGTCTGGTTTTACAAAGCAGTATAAGAGGAATAGGCCTTAATGTGTTAGCGAAATAGAGCAGAACCCTCTACAAGACATGATGTATTGAATCCTAATGTATTCTGTTTGACTGAACTGTTCAACATACTAGTAGGAGATAGACTGCTTTAAAAAGCCTTACTGTGGACGTCCTTTCAAAGTCACACTGCAAAAGCACAGAGCTAAACAGACACTCCATGAGCTGGGGGCGTACAAATGGTCACGTGACAGCGGACATACACTATGGTGTGAAGTACAGTTCCAGGACAAATGATGAAACTGATGGCGGAGAGAGGTGGTGACAAAAATGCGGATTCTTCAGGCGTCGGACGGTACTAGACGGGGTGATTTAAAATTTTTTTTTTTTTTTTTTATGTGGGCCAAGTCCTGGTGCAAACCTGAGCTGGCTGAGCCTTTGGTGGGAGCACTCCTGCCGTACTCACTCTCTGTCTCATTTCGTTTGATCATGCCTGGACACTCGGCCAAGATGGTCTCCTTGAAGGATGTCACCAGCGCGTTCACACAACACTCCATTAGCTGAGAAGAGAAACGCACGAAAACGGAGCGTGAGCAGTACTAAAACTACATACGAGAACAAGCAGAGTGCATTGCAAGTAGAATTTAGAAACATAGTAGAAAGATAAAATGGCAGTCGCTTGTGATACGGAAATTGCAGTGGTCAATCAACACCAAAATAGGCAGGGTTCACACCTTAATGAACATCAAAAGACTTTTTAATGCCTTTCAAGAGCTAATTCCCTCAAATTCAAGGACTCAATACAACCTGTTTTGCGACATGAATTAGGGTTTACCACCATGTAAACACTATAGAATTAAGTATAAGTAGAAAGCCTTAAACGCAAACATTGGTGGACACTGTCATTGTCACAGCCAACAACGTTAGATATGGACATAGACATCCAGGTCAAACTAGAGAATTTAACCACATAGGTCTATTCCATTATTCCACATAGGCAGCTTCTAGTTTTGCAGAGAATTTTCACTACAGATTCAAGCACTTTCAATGAAATGTGTCCATTTTCAAAAAGCCATCAAGCCTTATTTTCACACAAATTTTTAAGGATTTTTAAGGCCCGTCAGAGTCCTGAATATGATTTCCTAGTGTACTTACTGCTTGTACAGAGTTACAGTCACGTCTCGTCTCAAGGTAACGCAGTGCACGTTTCTCTTCCTCCCTCAGCTTAGCATCAGCCTGGCGAACGCAAACACACACAGATATATATATATATATATATATACACAAAAACACTATTTATTCCAAGTTAACAGCAATCAATGTAATCCAAAATCAAAGCAAATGTCCACCCTAAAACACCAAGCAAGCTTCTTTAACAGTTAGCTTCTGTGACGGATGCTAACTTAACAGATGTGCTACCATGACTATTATACCACACATTATTAACGGAGCTGACCCTGCCCCTGGCAAACCTCACTCGGCCTTGCTGTGGAAAAATGGCCTTTGAAAAAACTTTTAAAAAAAATAAAAAAAACAGCTGATAATGCAATGAATCAGCAACCAATCAGCAACGTCAAAATGTGAAATACACAGTAAATCAAACTCAGACTATGCTTGTCAAATGATCCGCTTTTTAAAACAGCCTGGACTCTCCTTATCAGCAACATTAATATCAGTGATCACACTGATCACTTCATGTATACTCTGGTACTACTGATGTACTACAATTTATGTACATATTCATCTGCGCTCGTACACATATTTAATTTTCATATCACTGCTGCTAGTGTTTACTGTGTTCTTCTGGTTTGCATATTCTTGATAACTACTGATAACTGCTATTACTATTTGGATAATTTATTACTATTACTGATATTCTCTACCTTAACATGCCCCAGTCTGCATCTGTATTATTTATTGTATTTCACTGTATTACTGTCTATGCACAACTCTAGCTTGTCTTTGTTTGCCCTCATTTGTGACTCTGCTACACTTAGTACACAGATTTATCTTATTTTTATATTTTATATTTTTTGTCTATGCTACTACGTAGTTGATGCTTGCCATGTCTGAAGAATTTCACTGCTCAGAATGACCCTGTATTATAATGTGCACATGACAATAAACACTTTGAACTTGAACTTATCTGGAACAAATCTCTCG
>OMKK01011798.1:3483-27017 GCA_900302305.1 Polymixia japonica | reverse complement strand
TGTACCAAACAGTGGAACTCTCCGTGCTCTCCCCTACTCCTGAGTATTGGGTGTACTCAGACATTTCTTTTCTTCTTTTGTTTTATAAACAGCAGAAGCAACTCGTCTTCGCTGGACGAGGTGTCCATTTCTTTTCGTCTCGCGTTTTTTTTTTTTTAAAGAACAGGCTTTTTAACGCAAAATCGCGTCGCGTTTGGTGTGTATATATTTTGGCGAATAATTCGCCGGCGAATTATTCGCAAATTTCCCAACATTTATTTGCGTCGTGCTTGGTGTGTAAGGACCTTAAGGCTTAAAAAAAACAACAACCTCTGAACAGGGGTCATCATGACTTAGACTTGATCATGACTCGATCATGGCTCTAACTCATTAATGGCTGTTAAGGCTGTTAAGCAGGTCACAGGTACGCAAGCCGACAGCTTGGGGATCATGGTGACTAAACCAAACTGTTTGTGTCTGTGTGTGTGTGTATATGTGTGTGTGCATGTGTAAAAGCCCTGACCCTACTTATAGTTCCTACCTGACAGAGGAAATGCTAATAAACAACACAGAACCACACGTGTTGGCAAAACCCAACACCCTGAGAGCTGTGGCTCTGCCACTGCCCACATGGAACTGATTATTCCCATGTTAGTTATTCATTGGATTTTCACTGCAGGGTTGAACAGGGGAGGAATTGGTGCTGGGGGAGCGATACACTAACCTGCCTGATATGCAGTTCCATGAAAGGGACTTGCTGGCTGGAATTAAATTAGCAGCTGTTCAATACATCGAAGGAACTGTCAGGTTGGGTCTCAGTCACCATATAGTGGCTTTCTGACTGAGTTTTTATCCTCTGTGGTTTTTAAACGTGACAAACTTGAGTTATAAGCTTTTTAATTTCATTCAACATGCATCCAGGCCAACACATAATCATGGCCATACTCTTGATCTGGTTATTACCATGGGTCTTAATCTAAATACTGTTCCGAAGACTTTTTTGATGATACTCAATCCCACAAATGGACTACTTGTCGCATTCGCAGTAGCCAATTTGCTGACAAATTTTCTTTATTCATTGCAGACCTTAACAAGGATATTGCTTTACCTGTACACATTAAGGCCTTACTTGTTTTAATGACCTCCGTTTGTCAGCCTTAGACTTGCAGAAGCTCTGAGCGTAGGTGGAAAAACATTAAATAAAATTCACTATATCTGTATGAAGGAATTAGGTTAGGTGAGAGCTGCTTATTTTTCCAATTTAATTTAAAACCTCAGAGTTCTGTTCAACACCGTTGATAGACTGGTGAATCTGATGACTATGAAAATGTTCTATCCTTTGTTGATAATTTTACTGAAATTGGGTCAAAGATTTTACCTTCTACTCGTAATACTCTACTCCATTTTAGCCCAGTTTCTCTGTAGGAGGTCATGGTCACTGTCTCCCAAATGCGTTCCTCTTCTAGTCCCCTTGATATAATCCCTACCTCCATCCTTAAAGAGGTTTCTATCACTCTAGGCCCTGGTTTACTTTCAGTTGTGGATAGCTCCCTTAGTTTGGGCTGTGTGCCAGATTATTTTAAACAAGCTGTTATTTAGCTGCTCTTAAAAAAGCAGAGCCTTGACTCAGCTCTTACTCAAAATTATAGACCTATTTCTAAACTTCCTTATATATCTAAAATCCTTGAAAAAGTGGTTGCTAAGCAACTCTTTCAAGTAGTTGAAAATAATATTTCAATAAATTCCAGTCGGGTTTTCTTCCAAGCCACTGCACTGAAACTGCACTTCTCAGGGTTCGAATGATATTTTAATACACGCTGATGTGGATGAGAGCTCTATTCTGCGGCTGCTCGACCTCATTGCTGCTTTTGGCACTATTAGTCATTCCATTGTCCTTAGCAGGCTGCAGCAGTGGGTGGGTATAGCTGGGACCATTATTGGTTTACCTCCTATTTAGAGGAAAAATTTTGAATAGAGAATTCTCTGTGGCCATTGGTGACTATGTCTTATCATCCACTCCACTGACTTGTGGAGTGCCCCAAGGTTCAATCCTTGGTCCTATTCTGTTTTCCTTATACATGTTTCTGTTTTCCTAGGACAGTTAATTAGTCACTTCAAATGCATTTCTTACCATTGCTATGCTGACGATACACAGCTATATCTCTCATTCTACCCAAATGACCTCAGTAGTCTGACCTCCTTGCAGACTGCTTAATAGCTATCAAGGACTGGATGTCTCACAACTTCCTCCAACTTAACCCTGATAAAACGGACGTCCACGACGTAGGCCCTGACACTGTCTCAAAGAAAATACAGCAGTGTATTGGCCCACTAGCCACAAACATTAAGCCAGCTTCAAAAAACCTAGCAGTCATTTTTGACCAAGACCTGAACTTTGATTGGCATGTAAAGTAAGTAGTTCAATCTTGTTTTTTACAGACAAGAAACATTGCTAAAAAACATTGCTTTTCTTCTCTCTTGAATTACTGCAATGTACTTTTCACATGTCTTAGTCACTCTGCTGTGTCCTGGGAGACCACACCATTGCAGTCATCACCCCCCACTCTCTGGTACAGTCGACCCTTAAACATTAACAAGACTAGGTCAAAACCTAGTATATGACTGGACCGTATATGGTCAATGTGTGAAATTGTGGCCAAAAGCCTTGTCGCTAGAGGGTTTTAATTTGAAACGGATACATCAGGAAACTCCAACACTCGGCCGACCAATGGTGTAACTTCATCGCTCAGTCAGTGAGTCAGTCAGTGAGTCAGTGACGGACAGACATTCACGTTTATAGATACAAATAAATACATTTTACTTATTTAGACTCTGTTAGCCCTTTGGTTCTGATAGCTCTGGGTGTGTGTATGTGTGTGGGTGGGTGGGTGAGAATGTCTTATCTGTGCGTGTGTGTATATCTGTGCGCTGGTGCCAAACTGTAATATGCTGTCGTGTTCAGCTTGAAAACAGCATTTTGTCTTTATTCTGTTGCAGCTGTATGGTCACAGCATGGTGTTGGACTAGGCGCTAACCATTATAGCAGTTGACAGTTATAGCCTGTGCTTCAGGCATTGCACAACTGTTTCTATCTGTCCCCGTTTGATGTAATTGTCTCAGGTGGTACGTCTCTTCTGTTTACACATCCGGATCATTGCCAGGGGTGCCAATTACACACAAGCCACTGTGACACATCTTTCCATTTTTTCTGTGAAAATGGGACCATTATCTTTCATGTTTAACCATTAACTTTCTCAAAGGATATGAAAAACATGTTTTTCTGGGTGAAACAGTGTTGTTTCACATTGGAGGTACGTGGTGTAACCCTGGGTAACTTTGACATCTGGTTTTTAGTAGAAATTAGGGCTGGACAATATGGCCAAAAACTTTATCACAATATGTTTTTTTATATTGATCGATGATGATAATTATCACAATATATATTTAATAATAATAATAATGCTCAATTTACAGTTTTAAGAGTATTCTCCTTAGGACAGACCCCTAAAGAATCCAGAACGTTAATTATGGTTTATAATATACAATTATTTATTATCAGAATGAATAGGTGACAAACATTCTGGGTAGAGGTAAAATAGTTGATGACATGAAATGGCTTTTGAACTTTAATTATTTAAGGATAACACAGGTGCTATTTAATGTTTTCCTTATTTTACATGATTGTCTTTAGTGAGTGTTAAATTACTGTCCCTGGGTCCCATTCTATTCAGAAAATCATTAAAACCGGATTCCATAGGCAAACAGTTAACGTTTATCAACATTATTTTTCAGATTTGTGTGAAAAACCTGTATATTGCTTTTATTGACAAAGTAAAGTTATAATCGAGAAGGGTCTGCGGCCTGTAGACCAGGGGGCACGGCGTGAGGGGGTGCAACGTGAGCATCCAGTTAAACCCTTAAACCAATGGAGGAGAGGGGTTTGTCTGTGGACTGCAAGAGAGGGGCGTAACGTGAAGTTATGAGTGCTTCCACAAGCCCCTGGGCAATTATCTCCACGGTGTGGTCGTCTGGAAAATATGCTGTTTGAAGGCATCTGCTTTGAAGATTCCATTCCTTGTCGATTGTAGTGTATTTGCGATGGTTTCTCTACTGTGCGATTGGCTGTTTGTGTAGTGTTTTTGTAGGTAGATGAAAACTAACTCAAAAATAATTATCAAAAATAAATCTCATAAATTTATCATCGTTTTCATGGAAAATTTTATTGTGAAAATTATCAAGATCGTTTTATTGCCCAGCCCTAGTAGAAATCAACCATTGCCGTTAGTTAACTAGGTACCTTAGTCTAAATACAATACCTTTCTATCCCCTACATATCTACTGACACATTTTAAATGGACAGATGGAAATATCACAGTCATTACTACTCGTTGTAATTGCTACCCTGTGGGAAAAAGACTGTACAAAAAGCAGGACACTCGACTAGTATTTGCACCCACCTCTAGCATAAACTGGTCCCAATGTTGTGCACCAGTATCACTTAGTTCCCAAAGTGAGAGAGCCAGAGAGAGAGTGAAAGTGAGAAAGGGGGAGAGAGAGAGTAAGAGCTATCTGTCACGCTCTGACAGCAGCACCCCCAGCCATGCCATGGTGCCTACCAGTATGCCAGCAGAGCTGCTTGTGTGTGCTGAGATAAGCCCAGACCTTCTTTCCTTGGCGGTATAGGCTGGTCACGTAGCACCAGAAGGCAGCTTAACCCTGCCACAAATCCAACTGGTCTCTCTCTCGCTCTCTCTCGCTCTCTCTCTCTACCCCCCCCCTCTCTCTCTCTCTCTCTCTCTCCCTCTTACATTCTATTCTTCCCACACTTCCCCGGTCACTTCCTTGCTTTTCCGTCTTCCTGTCCAGTCCTTTCCTCTGTCTCTATCTCTCTGTCCGTGAATGCCTGTTGCAATCTAGCCAGATACCGTGTTTACCTTCCTGTCCATAGTATTCAAAGAATCTCATATCAACACAGCAGTGCAACCACAGATGGGGCCTTCCAGCACAGGACCCGCCACAGTTAAGCCTATGAGTGTGGTATTGCCCACAGGGTACCATAGTCGGCCCTGGGTGTTGATGAGAAAAGACACAACATGGCTGTGGGGCTGCTTTCACACCAAACTGGAGGAAAATCCCACAGTTTCTGCCATCCTTAATTGGGATACCTGATATGTTTGGATTATCTCTATGAATAAAGAATACGCCACAAAAACAAAAGGATTTGTTTGGTACATACAGTATGCACTTTTATGTGCCTCGCTACGATGCTTCCCGCTGTGCAGGTTTGATTAAGTTCCATCCTGGTGTGTGTGTCTGACAGACCACAAGACAGGGCGACATGGGTGTCGTGGTTGCAGGTGTTTTTGTGTGTCTTTGTACTCGGCTCAGTTAAACATCCACATACTCAAGCTAATACAGATGAGAGAGGTAGGGCATACACAAGCACATGCACACACACACACACACACACACACACACACACACACACACACACCGCAGGGACCTGGGAGTGCTCAGAAACATTTTCCACAAAGGTTAATGGTATGCTTCAGTCATCCCCAGAGAGCTATGGAGCAGCTTTTATGTTAACTTGGTTACAGGCAGAGAATGTCACCTCTGTTTTCCTGGGTTTTGACTTTTGACTTTTTACTCTTGTTTATTATTCTTTGAGCTCCGTCCCCATTCTCATCCGGACCAGACTAGCTGCTCCGCTGAATTAACCACCACTCCGTGCTACTCTATGGGAGTATCTCTGGTCTTTGTCCCGCAGTTCTTATTAGCACTGAATTGTATTAATATTTACTACCATTTTAAAATCAGTCACATGATAGTGAATAAAACGCAGTGCTTATAAGAACTGTGTGACGAAGACCTGACATGACCGGCCGTATTACAAAGCTATAAAGAGCCGTGCAGCTCAGCAGCAGGGTATGCTTTGGCCATCCGTGGATGGAGTTACATCAGCGTTGTCCCCATGCGCCCCCCCCCCGGATTAACTGACAACAGGCAGAGGTAGATCCTGGTTCCATCAATCTCATACTAACCAGGTTTGTTCTAAAGGATTCTAGCAGGGAGATACTTGAGTGAATTATGTTTTAACATCTCTTCAGACCAGCATCAATCCAGAAAGGGGTTTGATAATGTAATCCAGCTCTGTCCCTTTCAATGTCACATCAGATTAAAGGAGTTGGGGGATTTGTTGTTATTTATGGGCTTGAGAAAGATACAATTGTAAGTTTAACCACCACAACCATAAAGCAAGGTTGGCAGCCAATAAATCAATGGTCAGGTCAAGATTTGTGTGATTGTGAAGGGATACATGCATGCTGGGACACGCACACATAACCCACGCATCTGGGATAACAGAATGACTAATCCTCGGGTCAGACCGTCTGTGTCACGAAGATCACATGATGGTGGTGCCACCACAAATGTCCTTAAGATATTCCTCTGACATTTGTCATTTAATAATGTCTCCAAGGAGACCATGTAGTCTCCTTAAAATCAATTTTGTGTTTTTAAGCTCTCTCAATGTCCTTCGTGTTTTCAAAAGGAAATAATAACGCTAAGTGGACCCAAGGCCTCAAGGGCTTCGCGGGCACCTCTTTCCAGGGTGTTGAATGAAGATGTTTATGCACAATATGCTGTTATGGTCATGGGTCAACACCTGGGTACCTTCACTATGTAAACTCACAGCCTGGCTGGAACTGAAGGCCACAGAGATTTGTAGCAACCCAGGCCACTGTTGTTGTTATTTTATTTATTTTACTGTAGAAAGCAAAGGAAACATTAATGTTTTGCTCTGTAGTGCAAGAAAGCAAAGGAAGGAAAGAGCCTCACTGCTGAATTTACTGCAGTGCTACTGTAAAAGATCTGCAGGCCGGATTTATTGGCCTGCCGGTGTAATTACGTTGACCGGGAGTCTCTTGGCGGCCCTCTTCTCGTTGGGCTCAATTTATAAATGCCACAGCGCTAGTAATCCCACTGTTTCCCCACTTAGTTTGGAAAGGGCTCCAGCTTTCCCCTGGCTAGGATTGATTACATATAGCTGGAATGAAGAGTAAGCAGTTTCCTAGTGTCGAACACCAGGGCTGGCCACCGCTATTGATTCATTTTACAGTGGAGGGAAAATAAGATCTGCCACTCCGCATAACTGTTGATATTTGTTTGTGTTTGTGTAATTTATGGGATCCTATTACTTTAAAACAGCTATATTTTGCCTTTATCTGGCATATATACATTGATACTGAGCTACAATGAAGAGAAATCATGTTTAATGTTACCCCATGAAAAGTTTCATATATTTTCTCAGAATTTGGTAGATTAGTCAATGCCCATAAGGAGCGGAGACACCATTACATAGTAATGATATTTACACACCAGTTAATTGAATTTACAGAAGCATGGCGTGTTAGTGGAAACTTCAATTAGATGCTTTAAAGAGTAACTAAACAGTAAGCAGTTTTAGTTGAAGTGCATCTACCCAGAAAATTCCCAAAATGTGCCCCGACCCTGATAAAACAGATTACCTGGTACCTTGGTTGGCACCACCGATCAGCCAATGGCAAAATTCAATTGCAATAGCACAATTTTAACTGTTAGAGGGCATTCACCACAAATATTTACAACCCAGTCAGTAGATTCAACAATTTTGCACTAGTATGTCAAAATTTGGACCTGAATCAATTGGCAACACTACCTCATACCCAATACATCAGGTTTTCAACTGAAAAAAGTGGCTTTGGGGTTTAGTTAATCTTTAAGTGTCACAGGTCCTGATGTTATTATTCCTTAACCATGCTTACCATGTTGTCAAAACAAATATATTTATTGCATCATCTGTAGTTAGCTATTTGCTGTTAAAAAAAAGAAAGAAAAATCTGATTGCATTAAATTAGTCGGGTATCTTCAAATCCGTGATGATTCAAAACACACAGTATTCGGATTCTGATACTAGACTTTAAAAACAATCCATCCAAACCAGGCCATAATGATGAGTCATCCAGATTCACCTTGAGCCCTTTCCTCTCCTCCCATCTCGTCCTCCTCCAACTCTGCTTATTAGAATAAAGACGTTGTATTGTATATGCTCCGGGGCCAGGTTTGCTCTGTACCGGTTTATCCAAGAGGAAGAATAGCTGGAGGACAGGATTTAGCCGGGCAGTGCAGTATGCAGTCTTCATACATGGGTCACTGCTCAGTGCATTCATTGGATGCCAGGGTTCTGGAACACTGTCAGAAGGAAGCATTGTGTCACAGGCTACATGCGTAGAGTTTGAATACGTCCCTCTTTTTGTGTTCACATTGCACAATGCATGCACAACACTGTACAGTACACACAGGCATAAGGACAGTCCTTCTATGACAATAGAAGGTAGAAATGGCTGTTTTCATTGGAAAAATTACTTACAAAGTTGACTGAGGTGGCATGTGTAACTCATTTTTGTAATTGTCGTCAAGTTAATAGAGAAGAGTGATAAGTATGAACATAAATAACAGAATAACTGTACAAATTATCTAAGTTGAAATAGACCAACAACACTGAATTGAAACAACATCGCATACACAAAATATGGATGCCATTCATGGCCTCAGTGTTCAGACTGTTTATATTTCAAGCTTCTGTTCACAGACGTTACAAAGTGTGTGTTGTCAGCATTAATCAGCCACATCAGCTTGATTGACTTGTGCCAACATGTCCTCCAAATGCATTCGTATGCTGCCTTGGTTACGGGAAGTTAAACAGGATAAAATACTTACAACAACAGCCTTAAGATATGCTCGCATATGGCCGACAAATCTCAATAGGTTTACAATTACAATCCATCAACCGCAATGAGACATTGTGTAATTATCCTGCAATATGTTTACACACTCTGTGACAGAATATTTATGACTTTATCTCCAGTAATATATTTTTTATTGTGTAAGGAACGTTAGTTATTGTGTCCTTTAGGCAAACGGTCAATTGCACTGCTGTCCCTGAAATTCACACCGAGCCATGCAGTTTCTTTCTTTTTCTTTTTTTTTCTTTCTTGAAAACAAGGGTATTAGTGAAGACTTGGCTAAATACTGGTGTAAATATAGGTCTTTTAGAAAATTTGAAAGTGATTGCGGACAATCCCTCTAAAACCACTATGCGCTCAGCGACTTTAGCGACTAATACTTTGGTCTTACAATTACAAATTACATTTGTGTGGTGGCTAGGATGACCAGAATGTGTGGTTTTCTTTGGCCTAATATATTTTATTCATTCAACATATTTGAGCAAAGTGCGCTATGCCCACACAGTATGAACAGAATTGGTATGACCCTTATTAATGTTAATTAATTGCAGCTTTATTGGATCCTAATTCCATCATGATGGTCCTCTGGCCTTATCAAAAAGGTTGCATCTATTTAACTACGCTAACAACTTACATCTTGGATGACGCAACATGTCCCCGGCTCGTAATTTAACCAACAAATTATCCATCTACCGTATTTCCTTGAGGGGAGAGATTCATTATCCAATTTAGCGTGCTTGTAGATCGAGTGATATCGAGTGATAAATGAAGAGTGTCCAGGGTGAGGATAGTTTTACGGCATTTAGAGCGAGTGCAGAACCTCTCACCATCTTTGTCTGATTCGTATGGGACTTATTTCCTCTTATTCTAGGTATTCTTGTGTCAGAAACCTCTGCTCATAATAGCTATAAAAGTACACGAGGCCAAAAGACTTACTGTACGTACAGTAGTCTTTGTACTTTAGTGCTCCTGTACTAGCTGGGGTCCATTGTGATTCATGAAAGACATTGATGAATAATGATGAAATATCTGCCTGCGTCTGACTTTAAAGGAAAGCAATTAACTCCTTGCACAGAGTTCAGTGGCGATAAAAAAAGTGGACATTGACATAAAAGACAATGTTTTGTTTATTTCTCCAGCGATGCCTCTGTCTCACACCCACTCTCTGTGTCTCCTTGTCAGGTTTATTGCGGGCTCAACCTTCAGCGCAAGGCGGGGCTTTATTATTTTAATAAATTGCCCACATGAAGGGAGCAGTGGTGCATGTCTGATACGCGTCCCTTCCTCTTCTCTTCCTCTCTCTACCTCTTTTTCTCACCCGCTCGCTCTGGTTTTCCTTTCCATCCCCCTCTGTCTTTCTCTTCCCTACCCCGCTGTCTGAAATTAAGCATCTAGTGGAGGCTGTCGGTGAGTCGGCCATTGCACCTAGACCCATTATAAACAACGGGCTCGCCAGGGAGAGACGGGGAGGTGGAGGGAAAGAGAGATGTAAACACGGCCAGCAGAAGTGAGAGGTGAATCGGGTTAGAGAATAAGAGGGAGAGAGGGTACTGCACCCAGTGTAGACAGATGTGTTCCTCCTGCTTGCTAAGCCGGCGGTCATCAGTCGTAGGGGCCACCCAGCCTCTCGGGGCAGCCTCAGACAGTACAGACGCCCACGGAGGATAGATGACCGTGAGCTGGGGGCAACGGCGGCGGCGGTGAAAGATGGCCCGCTCCGACGCCAACAGTCATCCATCACTAGCAGCCACCCTGCAGGACTGTCCTGAGAGCGAAAACCGAGCGACAACATCGCTAGCGGCCACCCTGCAGGACTGTCCTGAGAGCAAAAACCAGGCAGCAACAGCTTGTATCGTGTGGTGATGTCAGCTTGTGACTGGACAGGACACGTCAGCTAATGCCTTAAGGTTTTATGTCCATTTTAAAGCCTTCACATCAAGGTAATATAATATGTAGGCTTATTTCTGTGCTCTGACATCACGCAGTAGTTGTGTTTTTCACACAGCAAGTTCATTTGGACCACTTTCTACATTTATATAACCCTTTTAATAATAATAAAAAGATTTACTTTTTGAATCATGTTGCGTAATTTTATCCATTCTGTGGTCTCCAATTTGCCTCTAACTGAGCAGAAATTCTTGGCCCTGGTTTCATGAATTAGGGCAGAGTTAGCGGGGAAAAAACAGATGCATAGAAGAACACAATTGACTGTGACAAGCGGCTTATCTTCTAAAAATAGAACAGTGTCTCTGATGTGATTATGGTCTTTGTTTAGGTCCCCTTTTATCCTGTTCCTAACGTCAGGAGAATGTTGTGGTAGATCTCCAAGCACTGCTGAGCCCAGACGAGAAGTGGTTCCTCTAGAAGGCTAGGTCTTATCTCTAGCATTAGCCTTGGCCCTTTCACACACTACCCATGAGTCTGTGGCAAAGGGGGAGTAATTGAGGGAGAGAAGTGCCTTGGTTATGATTGGTCACCTTGACTCCCTCTTTGCTGTTCCATAGGCCAAGGTCCAGTGGTGGTCCTGTTATTGGCAAGTCCCCTCCTCATTTTAACTACAGGCGAGGTCAGTTGCAGAGAGTATGAGATTGCAAAGCACAAAAGATCCTGTTACAGGCCTATATCACGGCTCAACACTGAAGGTTCAACTCTCGTGGCTCGCAAACTCTCAAGGTTGATGGAAAATGACAACAGAACAACTCTTCTTCTCCCCGTGTTTGAGTGACATGAGTCTGTCTTATGTAACAGTGTCCAGGGATTAAATAGCCCAATTCCTCCAGATGATGTGGTGATTCAGCTTGGCATTGTCACCCTCTTAACAGGCTCCACACAACATTTGATGCATGTTTCCATCTCATGAATATTTGGCTCTTGCTGTTCGAGTGAAAAACATGTTCATCTGTTGTAGTGTTGACAGCGTTTGAGAGACAAAGCAGCACTTTCCCAATGAAAGGGTTTGGGAGAGGGAGGGATTTTTCTGACAGGCCCGTTTAGCACCTGTGATTGCAGCCATTGTCTGGTCGCCTCAGCCAGATTCCTCCAGCAAATAACTGCATTTATTGGTCCTCATCTTGTTTACGCCTGCTGTACGGAACGCTGCATAACAGTAATAATAGAAGACTTACGGAACACGGGACAATGAGACGTTTTACCAGCTGTATTCTCAGTACGCAGACTTCAACACTATAAACATTCCAACAACAGCATGAGAGGTGCCATCACCTCTGCGAACCGTATCTGAAGCCATCTATTTCTCTGTACGTACCTCAATGAACCCTCCCAATTACCACACAGTGAAATGCTTGTTTGTGTTTGCCAGCAGGTGAATTTGTGCCGCATGAATGAATTCTCCTCCGCATTCACGTCAGTTATTTCCGCTGTTAACAGAAAATGTCTAGGAGAAAAGGCCAGATGTCTGTTTTTGTGTGTGTGTGTGTGTGTGCGCGTTTATTTGAGCTTGCCTGTGTTATCACAAACTAATGCATGTGTGTGTACAGTACACATATGTTCATTCTGCTACATATACAGTACTGCATGTTGACGTTCACACCACTGTGCAGCAGCTCTGCTTATGTGGCCTGCTTGTGTATTCCGTCCGTCCGTTGACTGGAAAGCTGCAACTCCCCACTGGTCTTCATGTTTGTTGTTTCCTAATGAAAGCCTTCCTCTTCTCGGGATTAGGCAGCAGTCTACCTGCTCTCACTGGGAAACTGCTGAGATTAACACTCGCTCCCCGGCGTCCTGCTCCCAGACAATGACAGAGCCTCACACATAAGAACGGCTAAGGGCTGGCATCTGCTGACACTAGGAGGATTTTATGTGGATTTTTGTATAACGAGACTTCCGCACTTTACAGTCATTTAAACGGAATGATCGCTTGAATAGTTTCGGGTGCCAAAAGCAATCTCTGATTTGATCATCTTAGAAAATTAATGTCAAGGAAGGAGAGGTTACAGTGTGTATTTTTCGTACTTGAACATCTCAGACAGAATGCATTTAAGCATATTTACAATCTAGAGGAGATCTATCAAGGGTGTTGTCAGTTAGTCAGTGTAAGATTAATCTAATTTTTGAAGATATGCGATGATGTACCAACCAATAGCAAATTGGGTAATTTGCTAAAACTTAGGAAAATGTTAGGTGCCAGGTGGCTGATAAGCTTCAAAGTCGCTTCAATTCAGCATTATAATATGGGAAAAAAACAATAGGTCAAAATATTAGCTGAAGTAGAACAAAGCGAAGGGGTTCAGACTTATATAATTTCCATTTGATGGAGGCTCATCTTATTAAATGAGCACAGTGGAAATCTTTCATTCTGCCATTCAAACCACACTTAGGTTTAATTAAAGAGTCTGTGGAGGAGTCCGATAGGAAAATAGATGTCTATAACTAGATTCAGTTTTATTGTTTGGTCTCTACAGTGTGGATGTGTATCTACCACCCTATTATGTTGAAACATGGTGCAGGAGAGAGAAGGCCAGCCTGGCTCCCTCTGAGGATGTTATGGATGATTTGATGACTGCTCTGGGCAGCTGTACCGCAACACAGTATATCATGGATGGAGCAACAAGGCTCCGGGGAGGTGGCAGTGGGCCAGTCCCAGACCCATCTAAACACATTGTCCAAGTGCCAAGTGTCCCAGCAGGACCCTGTGCAAGGTCACAGAGGAACAGAGGACTAGATGAGATCCTTTGACAACAAGCATGTCTAGGGGCACATACATCACACGTTGCTAGACTTTTTGACAAGACTCTTTGCTGTAGCAGTGAGGACTGAGTACATACGTCTGACAATTTGGCAGTTTCTATTATTAACGAGACATTGTTTTTAAGAAGAGAGTGAAGGACACATTTGAGTTGCACTTTTTGAAGAGCAAGCCAATGAGGAGTTGTGCATTGTTATATTTTTCTCCTATTTTACTAAGCACATGGCTATGATACTGTATGGCCTATACTGTCACTGGTTTGGTCATTCACCTAATCTCCTTTGCTCTTTCCAATGGAGGACAGAAAAGCCTGCAGTATTCATTCTAACCAGCAGATGGAGCACATTCAATATTGAATGCTGAGTCTATGGCAATCTCAAATCACATTTGTTGTACATACTCATCCACAATTGCTCAAATCTTAACACAACTAGTGATGCAAGTAGCAACACAGTTATGTGCTTAGTCAGAAAACCTCTTGTACAAAGGCTAATAACTCTATA
Organism: Polymixia japonica; assembly: GCA_900302305.1. Classification (NCBI taxonomy): domain Eukaryota; kingdom Metazoa; phylum Chordata; class Actinopteri; order Polymixiiformes; family Polymixiidae; genus Polymixia; species Polymixia japonica. The sequence continues at coordinate 13,044 of OMKK01011798.1, read as the reverse complement.
ACCCTATGTGATGTTGAGTGAACAAATGGCACCAGTTCCCTCATTTTTGATCAGCTATTAAACTACCTAACCACCTAACTAAAAAAACAGAATTCTGACCCCTGCCTCACCACAGTTGTGCCCCTAAATGAATAATGCATCACAGTCTTTCCAGTTCACTACCTGAGTTTGCTGCCCAATTATTGCACCTTGTTCTGGTCTGTTGGTTCTTCACTTTTCCACATTCATTTACCTACTGCAAATGCCATCTCCTCCTATCCCTCACTAAATTAGCACTTACATGTCACAGGTCTTAGAAACCTCACTATGCCTATTGAGTCACATATGGACACTGAAGTGTACTTTGGCTGGCAATGTGAAAATCTCAATTTATTAGAATATTATTATGGTGAAAGTCAGATGGATGTTATTCTCTTGGGTGTCATAAAGGCCCACACTTAATGGCTATGAAATATCCTAGCAACAGCTAGGAAATGGGCGTGGGTTGAGTTGGGTTAGACTTTTTTTCCTTTTAATAGTTCATTTTCCATACCCTAGATTCCATACCTAGACATACCCCAAGATTAAGTTTATAAAGATAAAGTTTAGCATAGCACTCTTGCAAGGTGCTATATTTATTAGGATCAAATCAGCAGGTTATATTTTGGAACTATTGAGTGGATAATTTCTATCATTTTTTTAACAATTTGGACATATTTGGAATGAAACACTTAATTCAAACAAAATCAAAATCTGTTTATCCATTTTAAGATGAGAGTATAGGCTAGGCTACTATCTAGGTTTCTGTTTGAAGTGCTAAGCTGGCCATGCGTGGACCTGTTAGACCCTTTCATTTAACCTAAGGCATTTTTGTTGTTGTTGTTCTGGGATCCATTCAAGAAGATTTCTGTGATTTCTGCGATTTCACATCAACACCATCTATTCCACTGTTTAACTGCAAGCCAATAGCCCACTGTAAATGTAGTCATTGTATTGCCAGCTACATTGTGCAGCTCGACACCGCTAGGGGTGAGGAAAAAGTTTGCAGCTGTTGACGTGTTTCAGAGAGTTCCTGTTTTGGAATGTAGAAGCAGAAGCGTTTTACTGCGAGTTTGGCCCCGTTTTGACACCGCGTCACTTGCGCAATGGCTGCAACGTTGCTCGGGTGTATATTATTTTGAAAGGTTGCTGTCGGTTGAACTTTAGCAGCAGAAAGTATGGACTACATTCTGTCCTTTACGGAGGGCAGCGCCAGAGCTGTCAGGGACGCGATCTCGCAAAGAATCTGGCCCGTAAATGACAGTGTGAAGCGAGAGACCGCGTCGGGTAATGTTGGATCCGCGTATGACAACAACGCCTTCAACTTCAGAACAGGTTAGGCTTTAGTTGTCTATTTTGATAAAAAAAAGTTTGGAGGTGTCTATTGCACTCTAATTTTATAGCAGACCTTGCTTTGTAGGCTGATTTGTGGAGTGGCGCTCCATTGGTGCAGTAAATACATTATTTTTCAGCAACTTCAAAGTAGTCTATTTACCAAATTCGTGATCCACATCGCATACAAGTTTACTTTTCTGTGCCTATCGGGTTAGCAAGCCTAATAGGCAGTGCAGATCACAGTATTTATACAACACTGTCGGCCTGCAGCACGATGAAAGATCAGGTCTTTGACAGTTTAGCCACATGACCGAGGCTCCCCACGCCTGAGGGTCCCCATGACCGAGGGTCCCCACACCTGAGGCTCCCCACGCCTGTTTGCCAAAGTGATGTTAATTAGCTACTATAAACACCCGTAACGGATCAATCAAAATATTCATGAGGTCGTTGTTCTCTGCCATTTAAAGCTGTTGTGAGGACACAGTGGAGGTAACAACTGAGGCATCCCAAATTTCAGATCAGCTAACACAGCGGTGCATGTTAAACTAGCGAGCCTGTGATGCACCAGGGGCGCAGATGACGGGATACATAGGGATAGATATGTTTCCTGAAACAAGCTTTGCTGTCTCCAAATGGTTAATTTCCATACATGTATAGTATGTACCCACCATCCCAAGTCACCAGCCTCTACTGAACTTATACAGTAGTAAATGGTTAACTACATTTCTACTAATTACATAGTAAGCCACCTTTTAATTCAGTCCCTTTTACTTAGAAGAACAAGGTAATTCAAATCAGATACAGTTGGCCCTGTATCCATGGCCCTGTAGCATTTAGAGCACTTTGCTGTGGTAGTTTAACAAGATGTCATATAGTCAGAGTTAATCAGTAGTCTGTCAAAGCTAAGTCAACCTGGTTCACTTCCCTACGCAGCAGCGAAACACAGTGCAACTCTGACTGGCAACCATGACAGTCACTACCATGCAAGCAGGTTAACCATACATCACCACACAGTTACTGTCATGAAATTGAATTCCAAATTAGTTATACACACTTACTTGCATTTGAGAAATATAGGTATAGTTTGCTTTGCAAGATAGTTGGCTTACTGCTCAGTCTGAGCTTTTATTGGCAATGGAACAGACGCTTCTCTGTGACGTCAGCACAGTCTCATCTGTACTCATGCTGCTTCCTGTGCATTGTGTTTGAAAATACAGCTATTACCATGTTGGCAGGTTCCTTTAATCTGTGGCTTTATTATCTAAGCTCTCTAAACTAATTTGCATTGTCGATAGTCTTTTTATGTGGATTTATGCCACTTTTGGGTGAAGCAGACAAAATGTAGGTCTTTTTCAAGAAAAGTGTCAGCAGTGTAGAAGTGAGTGAATAAGTGAGTGCCCAATAAAAACCTTGCACAACGTACGCGCCAACCTCTCTCTTCCATAATCCCCCCCCCACTTCAAAAATCTCTCCTGCGCCCCTGGTATGCACTCAAGGCCATTCACAGTGGGGACTACAATGAAGATTAGATCTTCATTTTTATTTTCTCTGCCTCCCAAGCTTAATTCATCGTGGGACCCATCACTGCCTTCTCTGACTTTTTACTCTGAATTAAAAATGAGAGAATTATCCTCTCAAGAGGATCTAAGCTTTCAACAACAGATTCCGTCGTCGCATGATCCATCAAAATATCACAACGGATGATCTACATAATTGGCTGTCATAATTGACACTTTGAAAACACAGACTGTTGCCACTGTCGCCCATGAGGGCGCATTTTAACCATGCTTCTGTCTTATGTACAGTGGTTGCAGCTCATGCCAAGTCATCAGGCTCAGAGCTCGGTGGCAGGCAGGTTAATTGTTCGATCTAATTAGGACAAAGATTAATAAGATGCATGCTCTGTTGCTCTGGAAACGCCACGTACGGCACTCAGGTTCATTAGCAGTCCCTACGCCTGTCTCTCCAGTACTGGAGTGGACCGCAGGGTGGCCTGTGTCTGCAGGCTATGGTCCTGCTGAGGGGGAAAGAATAGGACCAGAAATCTAGGCAGGTTGGGTAAACAGCAAGGCAAGGATAAAGTTAGAGGAAGACATGGAGGTAGTGAGGCAGGAACAGACTATATGGCGGAGTGAACTATGTGGATGAATAGTATTTGGATAGTGTATGGCCCTTTTGGTACCAGGGCAGGAGGGAGGGAATATGGGAGGCCGACAAACAGGTTGAGAAGAGCCAAGCAGAGTAAAGAAGCTGTGTCTCTCTTAAGGAGGCAGTAGAGCTTAGATCGGGCCCAAAAGAAAAAGTCCGACCCTACCCGAGCCCGTGCACGTTCTGTCTGAGCCCGGCATGGCCCGCGCCATTGCTGCATTTATGGGCCTGAGCCCGGTTTAAAACCGAAATGTTCTTAGTAAGTTGACTGTTTTTCAGTGCGTAAAGTCTGATTGTTTATTTCGTGTTGTAATTTATGTTTATGATTTCTGTTTAACTATAATTTAGTTATTTGACACACACATCATTTTTTTCCAGTTCAAAATGAATCGGTCGCTAACGCTATCAGCTGTGACCCACATCTTTTCAGCGTGCCGCTGCTGGATAGTGTTATTTTGTTGCTTTCCCACGCACTGATAAACAGCCTTCGATGTTTGTCATTCAAACAACTCTAATTCAGACAAGTCATGACAAAAATCTGTTCAGAATTACGTGCAGGATTGTTGTAACCTTATTATGTGTCAATCACAGTGATTGATACATAAGGCAGGCATTAACGTGTTTAATGAAGACACAGAACTACCAGTGTTAAGGCATGCAGGTAGAGACAGGAAAACATGTCTCAACACAGCATCCTCCTGCATATCTCCCTCCAGCCACAGCCATGATAAATCAGCCGCATATGACCCTTAACCTCCATGCCCTGCGAGTGTGTCAGCATAGAGGCTGTCTTAAAGCGTACTTCTTTTACTTGCATTTTATTATGGAAGTCGATGAATAAATTGGACAGAAAAGAAACATGAAAAACGCACCGCCTGTCTTCCCATTCACCGTACTCTACTTTCTACCAAGTCTATCTTTTCCTCCAAGCAGACAATAGATGATTTCACTAATTAAAGAGTGATAGCAGAAGAATAATGAATGGGCACCTTTAAGACATTGGTCATTAATGCCCTTTTTTTCATACACAGAGATGAAAGAATGATCATTTAGATTTTCCTTTAGAGCCCATTAGAATCATATGTCATCTGTAAGTGATAGAGATGTTCCTTATAGCTCCACCAGCAAAAAACAAACAAAAACGTGTGGGCTATAGCCCACTAGTGGGATGTGAAGACATTGCAGGTTGGCCATAGTCATTCCCAAAAAAGAATATAAAACAAATCAATATAAATACTGCAAAGAAAATAATAAATAAAGCACCAAATATTAATATCTACCACAAATATATTTTAAATGACTTAAAAATGGGGCAAAACGTAAGCTCTGTATGTTGACAGCAAGGAAGGGCCTTCCCACCACAGTCAGGACAGCAGAGTATCTCCCCATCCTTCACCGTAGACTGAAAACCCATCTCTTCAGGTTACACCTGAAAAAGTTACAGATTACAGTTACAATTATTTTTAACATGATGTATGCTAAAGTGTTAGCATTCGGCACTGGAGCAAACAATCTCTACCGGAGATAGACGGAAGGTTGTGGCGTCTGTTCTCACATAAGGTAACATTCAACATTTAGTAGTGTAGGCATGGCCATTATTGTTATTTCACACCATTTTACTTAATTCCCAACTGATGAACTCATTCCTTAGTCGGAGTTTTGCAGTTTTGTAATTGAACCATTTTGTAGTTAATATTGAAATATATACTTTTACAAATGAATCCAAAGGAAATATTTGCAGCATTTTTTGGGGGGGGTTTTTTGGTTGGTTTTTTTGCAGTATCTGCTGTAGCCTCTGATGTGAACCTATAATGATCCAAATTGATTGGTGCAGGGCTGCAGTGGTCGCGTTATTTGTTTTGTGTCTGTTAGGAATAAATGCTGAAATGACAGACAGGCTGCAGGCCTTCACGGGGTCAGTGGTCATCACCCCTCTCTCAATATCTGTGAATGTTTGACTAAGCACTCCTATCAGGCATGTATTTAACTGTGATGTGAAAGATGTACTTCAATCCCAGACTACCCACACCTAAAGTCAGAAAACCAATCTTTCACTTGGTTCATAAGGGAAATTGTTATACTTTTTTTCCTAGCTGAATTATGATTCTTTTTTGCCCTGCTCTCTCTAAGCTTGCTATCTTGAAAGGGATAAAGATTGGGCACTAAAGCTGTCAGATTTGTGAGATAAATAAGCTGGGTGTTATTGCTAAGAAGGAAAAAGGTTCATCATGTTGTCATATCTCATCCCTTCTGTGTGATAGTTAGTCATGCAGATGGATTTGAAGAGATGCCACCTTCAATTTTTCCCCTCGATCTCAGCGGACTGCTCTGGCTAGATGGAAAGCAAGCTGTCTCTGTTGGTGATACAGCCCTGTAACTATTTGGCCCAAACAGATTGTGGTTAGTGGAAGGTGCACTTTAGGCTATATACTACCATACCCCATATCACTAGATGAAATAGGGTGACTGCATTTTAATGTAACATTCTGTGTTTTCAAAGTGTCAATTATGACAGCCAATTATGTAGATCATCCGTTGTGATATTTTGATGGATCATGTGACGATGGAATCTGTTGTTGAAAGATTGTAATAGGGTCACAGTTTAATGTGACCTTTAAATATGTACATAATTACTGTCTATAGACATATTACCGTAACTGCATTGTCTTGTCATAAGAGAGAAAAAAAACATGCGATTATTTACAGTGCAATGCATATACTGTACCTGCAATCGGCAAATACTGTAGCCCATTCAAATCTTGAATCCTGGACAGGAGCCCCTCTGCCTTTGGCTCGATGAAAAGATCTGATAATGCAGAGTTTGTGTTTCTCATAGCTGAGCTCATCACATCTCCTATTGATTTGGGCTGTAAACTGAGAGGCTAGTGTTGCTGCAGGGATACAGACTTCCAGGGCTCCAACAGGTGACGCAAATGGATCAAGCTACACATTGTACTCCAATGTATGCGACGTACCTTCCCACTCACCATGCTCTATTTTCTACCAAGGCTATCCGTTCCCCCAAGCAGTCAATAGATGACTTCACTAATTAAAGCGCGGTAGCAGAAGAATAATAGACACTGTTAAGACATTGTTCATTAATGCCCTTTTGCAGATCATTATGTACTGTTGGAATTTAATGTTGTGATGAGGATCAATCATAGCATTGTTCTACAAAGAGCATACATTATGTATCGTCAACATTGATCCAGCCAGTGCAGAGTTAGGCTATTTCCATACCATTCATCAAGTCCCCTTTCACCCCCAACTTTGACTTGCAAGGGAAATATTGCACATAGTGCAATAAGCCCCAAACCAGTGGACAGAGGAATCCTGGTGTGATTAGTGGATCTGAAAGTGAAGGCTAATGAGGGTAGTCTGAATAGGGGTGACACCAAAGAGGAAAAGAAAGTGAGATTCATCACTCAAGTCGTGCCTCCCGTTGTCGACCGCCTGTGTGGAGAACGGTCCATTGTAGATAAGTCTGCTTGCAATGTATCGGTGTCAACTGGGAAACTTGCAAGCTGTGGCCCACTGTTGCAGGTGCCTTCTGTTAACAATATCAGAGGTCGATATGGGTTATGGTCATGGGACTGATTTTTTTTTTTCAAATTTGTAACGGTCTGATTCAGTGAAACTAATCAATGCCGAAAGTGGTGCGAGCAAACAGTTAGCAGTTTTTGAGAATAACAAGTTAGCGGTTTTTCAGAATAACAACTTTGCTTGAGGTTTGCGCCAGATTGGTCACTATGGAAACGGATATTTCCACATGTTCAGAATATAAACTGAGGTGTGTGAGGGTTAGCACCCGTTTGTGGAAACCAGTATCCAGTGTTTAATGTCTAGAATCTGGAATATCTGCTGACACACACTCGCAACCACAGACAGGACCAGAGTTAATGCACATGGAGGGGGGGGGGTGTGTTAATGACAGCATAGCATGCATCCAGCGCCTTCACTAGGACATACTCGTGCAGCACGAATGTGTAGTCACACACACCCACCTCACACACACACAGGTACACAAAGTGTTGCCTCAGCAAAGTTTCCTATACCAGCTGTGTGGTGTATATAGGCTGGTCTATAGAGGCTGGCGGTGTAATATAGAGCTGAGCGGTACTGAGGAAGTGTTGGCAAAGGGATGCTGCCTGTCAGTCTGTGTTCCCTGTGTTTAAGTTGACAGCTCAACTAGGCCCATGTGTATTCATTACAATGGGAAGAGTGCTAGTACTGCCTGACATATACCAGTTATAGAGCTATAAGTGCCTGTTTCTTGATACAGCACTTTGCACTGTAAGCACTTTTATTCTGATTCACTTGTCTCCTGAAACTGAGACTATGAGATTTTTGATTAACAAAGTTGAGTTTTGTTGTTGTTGTTGCCTGAATCTTCACTCATTACACATACTCTAATCGCATAATACGATATGTTGATATTAATTTCTCGATGCGTTTTTGCTCTCTGTAACGTACAATACGAGCGGCAACTAGAAGATACATAAGCCTACAACCGCTCCCCAGTACGTCATTAAAATAAATGCAGAAAAACCTGCCTTAAAACGCCCGAATGTCAACGAAATGTTCTCTTTGGACACCAAAGACCGGTACGACTGTTAGTGAGCCTCACCCAGATGGCTCCTACTCCCTCTAGCTGTACTAACCACACTGCAGACAACACTTTCTAAATATCACTTTCCTCCTGTTTTTCCTTTAAGTAATTGGCGGTATTAAGTAAGATAATCCGTTTACATGTTGCATTGCCATCAGGGGCTGTAGTGAGGAGTGTGTCTACAGCCAAATATTAAGTGTAACCTGGGGTGTGAGATTACTCCTGTCTCGAATGTCGTGCTTTCCACATCATCCACACACAATCCCTGGCTCTGTCAAAACACTTAACACACGGTCAAAACCCACTTCGCCCCGTTCGGCTCTGTGAACTAACACTTTACTTGTGATACGTGATGCTTAGTTGTAATACGTGATACGTGGCCTTCTCGCGCCGGGGTAAGGATATTTGTGAAACTCTGAAGTGCCCTCGGGAGCAGTAAACGTGTCGGTGGACCCTAACGATGCGGTGTCAGTGCTACGCCTTTCTTTCACTCTTTTTCTTTAAGTCATACAAGTCACGTTCTGACTTGTCGTCACTTGAAAATGCCTGGTCTTCGTGAGGAAGAACGTCGGTGTGCACGCTGACTGAACGGAGCGTTTGTTATAAAGACAGACTCTAAATCGGAACGAATGACTTTCCATCCCTTCCTTACAGTCCTGTGCAGCCTAATGTCTACACGTCAGAATTACAGCACTCTCACCTTCATTTTCTCCGTAACACTTTGTCTCTCTTGCATCCTGAATTAGCCATAGCCATGCGTCCTTGTTTCGTTTGAGCAAACGGCAAACAGCCCGAGTACAGGCTGCACAGAATGTATTATCTACACACGTCGCTACTAACTACTACTCCAACATTTTGGCCTGTCCCCTCCTCCCACGCCATTCCCCTCCGTCAAAGTGTTCGACTACTCCTGCATAGCACCTGTTCACTCTGTCTCCGGTGCGCAGCTCTTTTCTCTTCTAGCATTGAGGGGTTTTCTAAAAATAACATCTGGGGGGCTGTAAAGCCAGCAGGCAGAGAAAACAAGCAAGCAATGGGAAATTGCCTGCTTCTATGTTCTATCACACCATAAGGGAATTTTAGTCGTATACTTGTTGTCTCTGAAATTCCCTTCCTGCGTCGGTTTGTCATGGCTGTTTACAGAATGAGGGAACTGAAATCTGTTTGGTATGAATCATTCAACCTCGCATGGTTGCTAAAAATACATAGGTGCAGAAAACAGCTTTTAGAGTCACACAATGCGTACGGTAGCTTTTACTATATTTTAACTTAATAACCTTTTGAAACTCACAATATGTCACAGGCTCTTGTTCTTTCGGGCAGGACCGTGTGCTCAAGACGACCGCTTAGCATGATGTGGTCTTACACAAGCCATTTAATCTGTTTGTTGATTTCTGACTAATGCCCTTGCAAGAGATCTTCACAGTAAGGGATTACTTAATACTCGTTGA
>OMKK01011790.1:26793-39061 GCA_900302305.1 Polymixia japonica | reverse complement strand
TACACACGAGAGCCAGCAGCGTAATTATAGCTGGCAGTGTACGCACCGTTAAAACAAACATATCGGACTTCAATGCGAAGGGTCTGGGTCTGGCGAAAAGACCATCTGAGAATAGTGTGATCTTTTTTCAGTCGGACATTCCGTGATAGGTTTAGTGATGCTAGTCATTGTGGATCCTGTGTCCCGCCACCTAGAGACAAGCGCTATTCTCTCCCACTGACCACAGTGGCTATAGCAGACAGAAACAAAGGCATGGAAAGTTTACGTACTGGTCTCTGCTTCCCCATATGATGTTATATCCCCATGTTGTTACATCCTCTAACTACCTAATGAAAGACGATGTGTAGCATCATGACAGCAGTGAGTAAACAAGTAGATTGTAAAAGTATATGGACGGTTGCTAGCTTGCGGTAGTTCCACATAATGTAACGTACTTTTAGGGGCAGATTTCATTGCTACCGTTTTATGTGTCAGTGTTTCGGTCTACCAGCCTCTCAAAAGGCAAACAGGTAAACATTAAATACATTTAGATGGATGTGTTAGGTGGATAAGAGGACAGATGAGATGGGTTAAATATACAGATGCCAAAAGACAGCTCCTTCAGTCTAGTTCCTTCTTACACTTTGTGATAGCAAAAAAGAAGATTGTATGGCTCACTTTATTCATTTATTAATGACAACTATGAGAGGTGTTGATAGGGAGTGAATGAACGGAGTGCGTCATAACGATCACTTTTCACAAAAAGGTTTTTCAAATCAGTTTCAAATATAAAATATAAAATATCGTGTGAACCTTTTGTTAAAAAAAACCCGCCTTAACTTGCCTAAACATGCTACTGCACAAGAGACGGCCGACTTCTACCGTTAAGACATTTCCCGTCATCTTGCATTCCTAGAAACCTTTTGTGCATGTTCTACCTGGAAACCCTGCGAGCCCGTGTGACTTCAGCGCTTTCAACTCTTGCCAGACTTAGATTGGTATGCCAACCCCACTAGATTGGCATCACATGGGGCAAACGGAGGTCAGCAGCTAGCCATGCTGGAAGAGTTTCTGTTGTGACGCCGCTAAAAACTATCTCAAACATTCTCACAATTATTCCTTCGGTGAACTGGAGTTGGCGAGATCATGTGAGATGCTGTCACACCTCCTCCCCTCTGAGTCTTCGCTGTTCCAGAGGGCAGTGGCCTGATGCATTAGCCAACATCCTAACATGTGGCAATATGTGTACTAACACCCTTTAATCTGCAAGGCACGTGGCACTGGGGCTAAACGACAACTTAGAACTGCACACCGGCTGTTGTGCCAACCTATCTGGAAACAATATAGCAGAAATTGCTTGCAGGACCTCAAAATAGGGGCCTGCACAAAGGCTCTCATAGCAGGACTGTAAATCCAAGACCAGTTTGTCCTTTAATAAGCCATTATTTTAAGCCAACGTCAAAAAATGAAAGCCTCAAAAGTGATCCGTTAAAACTGGTACAGTTACTGCCATATTCTTCTTTTATCTTTATTTACCCAGTGAATGTTTGTTGGGCATGTATTGATCTCTTTCAGGGGCATTGCTGAAGGTTGGACTTGAATAACCAACCTAACCAACCGTTAATGTTTATTAACGTTACAAATGTGAGGTGAAAACGTTTACATGGCTACACGCCGTGAACAGCGCATGCGTAAACGTCCTAACGACCTCAGCGCGTCAACCTTAGCATCAACGCTCACCAGCCAATGGTAGTTGTCGAGGGAGAAGAGGGTGTTTCTTGTTTTTTCAAGTCTTGATCTAGCAACCTTTTGCTCAGCAAGACGTTTTTCTCTAACTTCAGACCATTACAATGTTACCATTTTATTAGCATTGTGTTGAAGTTTCTGTTTGCCTGATGTCTGCTACTGCAGGATACCTGTTCTCTGAGCTATGGGCAACCAATAGTCTGCTAAAGATGTAATCCATCATTTTTTCGTGTTGAAAAATCCTATTTTTGTTACTATCGCTCATGAATAAACCTCACAATGATGATACACTCAGTTCTGTACTCTGCATTCCCCATTAAACAAATGGAAGATGCCATTTGCAACATTTAGCAGAAAAATGTACCTGCAACTGTTCCAAAGAAGAAACAAGTGTGTCAGTCTGAGGAACATTTATAGACTGTCAGCATGGACGGACAAATAAGCAAACTGAACTCTGGGAATTGTCGTTCAAACACTCAATGCCTATGGAAAGTTATGGATTATCACTAAGAATTTATATAATATATCATTAACCATATTCTGCATCACAGAAGGATATACTGTTTTTGATTTGCATTTCATTGTTGAAGCATGAAGTTCATCTCATGCCCACAGTTTAAATTCCAGTGAATCTTGTTTCACTTCAGGGGACAGTTTTGATTATTGCATGTCAGGGGACGATTGTTTTGTTTCATTTCACTTTTTTTTTACAGAGGAGACTTTTTATAGAAATGTTACACTTTAAATCCATGAGTGAATACACACATTCTGCCAATAAGTGCGCATGCCTGTTACAGTGTTGGTCACCAACGGTAACAATGTCTTAATGCAATTTTCTACTTTTTTCCCTTTTGCTACTTTTGTTTTGTTCCAACAATTTTGTGATATATATTTTTTATTCTGGTGTATCTTACCTAATGCCAACCTCCTGGTTATCGAGCATCTAACACATTTAACACACTGGCATCTTAGCACCAAAGACATCTTTGTTACATTGTGGGAGAATCTTGGTGATGTGTATCCCACATGTAATATGTTAAAATCAAATATGAAGTGAAATCACTGCAGTGAAAGCTTCCCCTCTCTCTCTGTTTTGATTGTGCCTCAGTGGTGCCGTTTGAGCAGGAAGTAGGAAACACCTGATATCCGGGTCGCAAGTTGCTCCTCACACCATTTCTATCCTTCAATATGATGAGTTTGTTATGTTCATATACCTGCTGTTCTCTGTTTTGGTTTTGGTTCCGTGTGTGTTGACGTCACGTCTATTGGATATTATTCTATCGGATGTTCTTCCCTGCTCAACCAATCAGCAAGGACGGCGACGGGACTCGATGTGAAGTTAGAATTTGTCAGGTGTGCACATTGGCTGTTCGGTGAGCCTCTGGGAGCGACGATTACCCACAAACCCCGTCTCCACGTCTATAGGCAGAGACGTTTACGCGTACCTTCGCTGAAGTATATCCCGGACTTAAGCTATGCGCACGTCTACGGATGGGGCCCCACAAATGTACGCATACGTGTACTGGAGGTGGGGGTTTCTACTGCGGGGCAGCACAAGAGGACACAGAGTCGGTGTATTTAATCGTGACTCAAAGTTCTAAAAGTCAAAAATCAAAACCAAGGGAAGGAAGCTTGGGCCAGTCAGGGTACCGGGTGGTCTGAGAGGCTTTATTCGGTCCTCATCGGGCTAAAGTGGAGGCAGCTGTTGGGCGCAGGTGAGCCCGGTTGGCCCTGATGGAGGAATGTTCGGCGTAGGGTCTGAGCCTGGGCCAAGAACACCTACACCACGTCTGAACTCGTGGCGCAGGGAGAATGACCCCTGGCTGGTCAGCTGAAAGTTGTTCAAATCTGGACCGGACCCAACCTGCAGTGTGCTGAGTCTGGTGAGGCATTGGGCGATCAGGTGAGGTCCCACCGTGCCACACGCCTTAAAGAAAGACTTTGTTTCATTGTAAGTCGATATGAAAAGATTAATCAATGGGAAAATTGAGTTTACAATAAAAAAATGTATTTATTCATTTGTTGAACCTTTATTTAACCAAGTCGTCCCGTTGAGATGAAGAACCTCTTTTTCAAGGACATGACGAGGAAAGCAGCATCAACACGAAGATGAAGTTTGTAGACAAACAAAATATAACAATGTACAAAGCCTATATACATTTACAGTCACATAAAAGAGAGAGAGCAAAGTGAACATTTCTATATTATCACTACATTAGGCAACTCGTTAAACCGACAGGCTCATGGGGCAAACCGATTTAAAAACGGACTAAATAAATTTGTAGATGGGTTTATCTACTGAACTGGCCTCTGAATGGAGATAGCTATGTGAAATATTCTCTAAACCTCATTTCAAACATTTTTGAAACACTTCAGCATGTTAGTTTCATTGTGACTGTGGTTTACTGTCTACGGTGAGATTTGTGACACACTTAGAGGAAAAGTAGGTCTTGGCAGCAAATGTGTGGTTACACTGCTTCATGCACAAACATGGGAATTGGTCATAAAAACTCTGGAATGTTTATGGGAATCAATTTTATTACCGTCTTCAGAATTTTACCAGCACATCTAGTGTTTCTTCTTTGTCTAGCAACAAGCTTGCCTAAAGAAATAGCCGACGTGTGAGCGTTTGTTGCAGCGTAAAAAGTTGGATTGGAATGTTTTTAGGAAATTGGAAGTAAGCCAAACTTAACTTACTAAGTTGGCGTGTGGTATTTAAAAAGCAGACCTGGGACATGCAAAAACATAACATGGATCATTGGAATTTGGGAAACCAAATTAAATTACAGGATCAAGTTCTCCTATATATATATAATTATAACAATACATATATATAAAAAATAAAGGTTTGTGTGTTTGTTGTGTCGTATTTAGGCATCAACTTGACTTACATGATGGGTTTCTCAAGTTTTCCACAGATATTAGGTTTGTTTTTCTGTTAGCCACCCTGGGACTAATATATACCTACTAGATTCAGACTAATTAACTATACGATAGATATTTTGAAAGGGTCTACTACTTGACAAAACAGTAAAGTAGAATTCCAACTTTACATGAAGGGTAAGGTATTGGACAACTGGTTGAAATGAAAGTTGGAAAGCCAGAGTTAATACAAATAACAGGTGAATTTTATTTTTCCAAAACATTATTTACATTATGTACATAACACACCCCCACAATAAGCCACATACAGTAATAACACTTTGCACAGAATCTCTGAAAGATTATGTGCAATTAACTCAGTAATCTCCTTCAGTTATACAGTGTATCAATAATCTCACTCAGCAGAAAGGCACATGTCCAGGTCACAGGCCCACTAACGAACACACACACACACACACACCCACCCACAACACACACACTTACAACACACACATACACGAGACAAATACTGCAGCTAGGGAAGATCAATTCAACACGTGCTTCAGTATTGGGTGTGCTTTGATAAATAAGCTTGGTCTTGCAGTGCTTCCATTCTTCATAAATAAAATTTTAAAAAAGTACAGTAAAGCGACTACATTTGCTGGTGAATGTCCACCGACAGAGATCTGTATACTACTTCACTAGTCCGAGTTGACACTAATCCATACAAAGGAACGTTCTGTAAATCCTGAGGCAGTCCAAACACATTTAGGGCCGCCCCCCACTGCCAGCCCAGTGCCGTCTTCTAGGTGTCCCATTGGACAGTGCCCAGAGTCATTGTAACCAGAGACCAATGGAAACCATCCAGGTGCATTCAGAGTCTGAGACCTCACTAAGCCCCTCCCACCATGTGCTGATCAATCCTCCTCCTATAAAAGTGCTCAAATGAAGAGAAAGCAGTTCTTCTTGCTATTCCATGTTGGGTCCCCATGGTGACGGTGCAGTGCTTCTTGGGAAGTGGCGAATACCTACATGGGCAGTCTGCCAATCAAAACAGATAACATATTTGTTAAATTGCCAAGAAATTTCATACCAAGAGCCAACAGTGTCATCACCTGTTGAATTATTTTAGAATCAAACAATATTTACAGTGTTCCGATCACATGTTAGCCAACATGCTAGCCAACAATGTAGCAAAGTTCCGTACCGTTTTCTCGGCTTCACTTCCCAGCCATCACGACATTTCACGTAAGTGAGTGATTCCCCTGGTGAAATCTCAGTCTTTGAAGACTCTTGGGCACAGAAGGTAAACCTATGAAAACATTAATAGCAGACTTAATACAAGTATAAAAGGCAAACGTGCAAACTAGTGTCCCAATAATAATAACAATCCTAGATAGTTAGGACAATGTCCAAGATGGCTACTTCCCCACTTACTTTTTCTGCGTTTCTCCAGATTTCACACGAATCCGCCGCACTTCGAGCACGGGTTTTGTAGGTGTGCTGTTCCAGGACCAGAACGATTGCTTGATGTTCTTCCAGACGGAGTTCCAGGAGTCAGCCGCCCCTTCCCAACTCAAACGGATCTTAAGCAGGTCGCCAATATCCTCCTCAGTGAACACCAAGAAGGTGTTTGTCAGGTTCAGACCAACGGTTTCAGGGCTGGGTGGTAAGAAGAAGGATATCAGGCAAAGTCAAGGACAGACAGGCTAAAAATAGGAACTCTTATAGCTCTTTAAGGCCTGCCAACAATGTTTAATTCCACTGTGTCACTCCAACATAAATTCTGACAAATATTCAAAGGTAGTGAGGGCCACTAAATTCTGAGGTAAAATCCAGGCCACAATGTACAGACCGATTCTGCAATTGGTGATGAAGTTTCAGTACTCACACATCAACAAACTTGTTTTCAGTATCATTGTGGGCGCCGTACAACTTGACGAAGAATGTGGGGTCTGCGTTGTCCGACTGCTTCCTATTGAACACGTGCATTTTCATCTGGTAGTGGTAGCCTTAAAAAAAAAAAAAAGATAAATTTAGAGTTAATGGTTTATCCATCATAAAGCAAGAGGAAAACATGGCGTTAAGTAGTTGACTGACATGAGCAAGTGTCATCATAGAACGGTAAGGTTTCTCTCATAAAACAGAGATAACTGGTATTACTAATTTAGATAAGAAACAGATTGTACAGTTACTTATCAATATTGCCTCAGAAGGGAAAACCAACACTGTAGGATAAGACGGATAAGACCAATTGCCAGTTAGAATCAAAGCACTTCCTGGTGTTTCCCCTCATCTAAACTCACCTCCAAAGGGAGTGTCGGCGCGTGTCTTCAGGTACATTTTGCTGTTGCGTCTCTTGCGCATCTTCTTGGCATTGTATCCGATATTGTTGCAGCGGTTCTTGCGGCAGCTGAGGCAGATGCCCTTTTTGAAGCGGTCTGGGCCTGTGCACTGGAAGGCGAAGCTCATATGGTCCTTGTTCATCAGGGAGTCCACGAACAAGTGCACGGCACGCTCGTGTTCGCACTTCATTACCTCCATGAAATCTGGAGAGGGAAGGGGAAGGGAAGCTTAGATGGGCTAGAGTGTAAAAGATTAAACTAGCTTGAAAACGTTTGAAAGGAAAAGGAGGACTAATCTATACTATACAACGGAAGAAAGGCATGTAACCATAACATCAAATCATCAATATCAAAATAAGCATAGCGCCATTACTAGCTAAAACAATTCAGCCACCACTGTACCCCAATGAGCCTACTGTAATGTAGCAATGGAACAAATGAAGACACTACAGCCTTTCTCAACCCCTTGCTGATATAATAGTCTGTGGACAATTAAATTAGTAGCCTATGCTAGCAGCTACTTCCTTGGTACACTTACTTCCGGCCATTGCCAGCACGTCGCCAAGTGCACAGCCTGGCTGCACGTCGCCTCCATTGGGGTAGATATCAATGTCCCCAATTGGCTGCTGGATCCCAATGCTCACGCCCAAGGCCTCTCGGGTGTAGGTGTGCAGGACATCAACAAAGTCAGCATCATCTGGGGAGAGGCGTTTCTGCTCCTCTACGCCTTCGAACATAGGCCCAGCTGGGTCTAGACCTGAGAGTGCCAGAAATGAGTTATAATCGGTGTGCCGCTGGTCCAGAGCGACTAGGAGTTCTTCTAAAAAGACCGAAGCAGAGATGCCAATTTATCTCCCACTTACCAGTGATTCTGCCAAGGTTCCCTCGTACGTATGTTCCTGCGTAACCAGCGACGTGCGCCCCCAAACTGTAGCCGATCAGGTGCACATTCCCCAAGGGCAGCTGCTGTTCGTCCTGTTGGGAGACAAGCCGTCCAACCCTCACATCAGCAGCTGTCACCATGAATGCTAACCCACACAGAGCAAGTCCTGGATTTTAGCCTGTGATGATCAGCCGTGCCTGCAACCCGGCCAATCCCAGTTCAGATAATAATGAGAGCAAAGTATATTCACGCTCTCTTCCATGCAGTGGCACCTCTACCATCTGTCTCAGTTTCTCGCCCTGAAATACAGTCTTTGTCCATGCTTACAACTGTGTGGCGGTATGCCCGAATCCCTCCTCACTAGCCATTTGTGTCCTGGCCCAATTTCGTGACAGTACTCCTGAATGGGGTCGCTGGCTTTGGCCCAATGGTGCTAAATAGCCTCCTTTCCTTACTCTGCTTTCTCTGGCGAACACTGATCTAAGGGTATAACAAAGTACCTAACGAAGGGCCACAATACCAGAAAATACCCTAGGGTATGAAAAATAAACATAACAGAAAGAACCAGGATTTTAAAAAGTAGGGATTTTCTTGCTGGGAAAAGCGTCTGTAATGGTCTCAAAGGCCCTGATGTCTTGAAAACCGCAATCGTAAACAAACAATTGCCACATGCCTAAATAAAAAACCTTAAATGATCACTAGGACTGGCTACACACCTGGACAGGTGAGATTTGCCTGCAGTTCTCCAGCTGTTCTGTTGGGGGAAGGTGGGGGCTGGGCTTACAGCAATGACATTACAGCCAGACTAGTGTACGGATTTCCAGATACTCAGCTGTCCTACCGACATTCAGTGTTCCCATCTCCATCGACTAAGCTGCCAAGATGGCTCAGATCTCAAGAATAGACCCATTAATCTTTTAGAAAAAGCCCAACCCCCTCACATCCCTATAACTCCTCAGAACAAACCCTAGAGGTATTTACAGGACCCGAGTATAAACATGCTCTACATACTAAACGCACTAGGCCAACATGGCACACCAAGTACCTCGGGAATGAAGGCCTGAACCTGCATGAGGCCATTAGTGTGCAGTGCAATCTTAAACTGGAAGGTGTCCCGCTAATACTGGAGTCATGCACCTGGGAGAACATTTCATGCTGATACAGTGTGTCCATTCATTTAGTTTGATATACAGCATAGCCAGGGGCATAAAACTAGGTTCTAAATCATTGCGTTACCAAGATTTGAGCATTCCATTTCAGTCATACTCTGGAATTTGATCAAGGGTATGTACCAATAGTGTTTTCAAAAATGGCTTAGCAATCAAGTCTTATAAACTCTTACACACCTGGAGCCAGTTGAGCATTGTGGCAATGCTGAGTCCGACGCGGTGGGTGTGGTTGACCGCATCTGGGTAAAGCTGGTGAGCCAGTGATATCCAATCAACAACAACCACATTCGCCTCAGTTTCTCGCTGCATCACAGCTGAGACCAACTTGTGCATCCAGCTCTCGAACATCCCACTCATCTGAGAAAAGACAGGAAAGTCAGTCATTCCCCCACAAACTAAAAACCCCCATGCTTACCGGTTTAGGCTGGTGACCTCTCCAACACACAGTTATCTCTGACATTCACATGATACATTCCAGCAACTAAAGACCACTACAAGACATACTATGTTAGAAATGCTTAGATCTGAGTGAGAGCAAGAGTTGAGAACGAGAACTCAATTTGAAGGGGATAGTAGAAAGAACTTCTACAAGAAGGTTTTTACCGTCCAGCCGTGGATGATGAAGATGGTCTTGGCTGTGGCGTTGAAGCCACACTCCTCTAGACACTCCTTCTTGCCAGGCTGCAGGTAGCAGCCATCCTGGTCCAGATCTAGACTCTTGCGCATGTTGTACTTGATGAAGTCGTGAAGAGACTTGTCGTCTGGTGAAAATTCATTGAATCCATTCTCTTCACCTGGAAAGCCAAACGACATCAGGGGGATATTAGATAAAATGGTAATTGGGCTCACCACAAATTAAATTCATATTTCTCATGCCTCAACATCCTCCTTTGACCTGTGCTGTATAAAGCAATGACTGTTTAAAGCAGTATGTGGGCAATTGTAATTTAATCAAGCTCATTTAGTTGTTGGAATGAGAAGGTAGGCATTTCAGAGAACATTTAGGCAATCATACGTTGCCTCCTCATTTGCATGGAATAACCAGCACACCCAATCCGACAGCTTTTGCCACAACATCTGGTACAATAATGTCAGTTGAATACACGCAGGCGTAGAGCCAACATGTCACCGCCACTCCTATCTTCATTTCACAGCTGAAGAGCACGTAATGACATGATTTTACATGTAGTCCTGGGAGCTGGGGTTAACTCGGGTAGTATTATTCGATGGCGCTTTAAAACGTTGACCCGAGTCATCAACCCGGCATTTATATACTGCTTTGGGAACCGCTTTTAAAAGTCTTATTATAGCCCACCGACCCAACACGCCACTGTGAGCAACCCAGCTCGCTTCGAGGTAAACCATGAATTAAAACCTGGTTGTCATTACCTCAACGCACTGGTGTGGCAAACACGAGAGAATAAAAGGTCAGGTATTTATGCTTTTTTGATTATGGATCACAAAGAGCGCAGTGACTTCTTACGGTTTGCCGGTGGGTTCAAGTCAGGCTGCTGGTAAAACGCGGATTCAGCGGGACGCGGATCTAAACGGAACATAGACGTGGCGTTGTCCGGCTTCCTAAATAGGATTTGTTCCAAGTCTCTTGCCTTTCCGGAGGACACGTAGCCGAATCGGTTTGAAATCCGTTCCCGCTTTTCTGTATTGCTCACTATTCCACACTTGTTCATATTTGCAGCGCAATTAAACCATTAAACGACGTAGATCATTAACAATCCGACCCAGGAATGTTTGTTTGTACATTTCTTGAATTATTCACTGAGCATTTGCGTTTGCGCTGTCTTAAATTTGTGGTGGAAAGACTTGGACCCTTACCTTTACGCTGGAAATTAAACATATATAATGAATGAACAAAAGACAAAGGGCTCGCCTATTTCTTACCTTTAAGAACTGCATTCTCCCCAAGTCCAGACGCAAAGAACCCAACTACACAATGTAGGAAAATCCACAATGAAAGGGCAGTAAAACTCATTTCTCAACCACAAACGAATGTGGATCAAGGCTTCCAGAGAATAATGACTGGGACTTTTTCACAGTGCTAGTGGCGTGGGTATGTGAGTTTAGATCCAGTCCAAATAGGAGCAACGAGCGCCGGGTGGTGTGTGAGCGGTCCTAAGGAAATGTATGAACCTGCATCAAGTGTCTCATTAGAGTTTTAAATAGTTTCTCCTTTTCAGTCATCTGATCATCGGCTGATCTATCTTGGATTCTATTGGTCAAGCCCCCGTTTGTTTACGTTTAAAGGCGTGGCAAACTTGAATGAATTCGTAGTAAGGCTTCTCACGTTGCGCGTTTTTAACCCTTAGGATGGGGCGTGACGCAAGTTGCAGGGCTGCCTTGCAAACTGTATTTAAGGCGTCTCGGCAGGGAAAAGCCGTACACTTTGCCTACCTGAAATTTTTAAAGGTCAAACTGTAGACCACGGGGTGTCTTGCCCAATTGGCCCGCGGCATATAATGTAAAAAAAATAATCAGGTTAGGCAAACATAGCCTTGCAGGAGCCGCCAACTTTTACCTTCGACATCACTGCAAATCCGTTCACACTATAAGAGGATCGGACTCTGAGCCAAGGTTTGGACATGAACACTTTCTACCATTCAGTAAATTCCATTTGGCCATTACCATACGTGGGAAACCCGCAAGACCCCTCCGCACGTTCATGGGAATATTTAAAAGGCCCCCGAGTCGTGTCAGGGGAGGGGGGGTTACCTCATTCTAGTGGATCCACTGTCCCCTCAGCTTGGCCCTCTGCCAAACCATCAGCTTAGCTCACGGGCCAGTTTCAATTGATGAGGGGAAGAATAGGCTCACTCACGCAAGGTCTTGGCTACAATAACACTACTGTTTGTGTACATACATGAGCGCCCACTACCCAGTAGGAAGTGTCACCTGCCACCCAGCCCTTGGCACTTTTGAGTCTAAGTGTCATTGATGCATCTCTGCCTTCAAAGTGACACTGTAAGCTATGATGGGCAGTGCGCCCTATTAACACCACTTGGATATGTAGATGAGTTGACTTGCAGTCAGGAATCATCATATGGCCAACAAACAATAATATACACAAAATCAACGAGATTTTTTTTGTGTGTTTTGTGTGTTCACTCTGTGAAGTGTCTTTGAGTATTTAGAAAAGTGCTATACAAGTTGAATGTATTATTATTATTATTATTATTATTATTATTATTATTATTATTATTATTATTATTATTATTATTTTCAGAAAAGCAGTTATTTATTCTTTTTCCCTTAAACGTCCCTATCTCTGT
>OMKK01011790.1:9708-20156 GCA_900302305.1 Polymixia japonica | reverse complement strand
CTGGCAGGGGAGGGGTGAAATTTCGGCACAACACCGGCAAGTGTCTAGCCAGCAGGCAGAGTGGTTTCACTGGGAGGTTAGGCCCACACGGCCTCTATTTTCCACGTCTGTTATTGTCAACTTTACCGTCGGCATTACCGTGAAACACGGGCAGCTAGTTTTAGTCAGGAGCTGCAGGGTGGATCCGCTTAACCGCGCTGACACTTCTACATCAACTAGTCGGTCGCCAGCACAGCAGGATCTGGTTTGACACTTGCAGCTTGTAAAACGTTACAGCTTTGCTAACTATGAATGGAGGTAGGAGCGAGTTTCAACTGGCTAGTGTCATACAATACACCCAGGCGGCACGTCTGTCGTAGTCAATCAAGAATTCCCTGGACTTATACATAGTGGACACTGTTTACCTTGGAAGGAAACCTTGAACACATTTTAGGATTGCCTGGCTGCTGTTATGTGGACGAATTAGGTGCTCTGTCGAGGAGTCCTTTTATGATTAAGATGGGGTGCTGTGATAATATGTTTATTATAAGCTGTGACTAGGATGTGCACTAGCCTAACCACTATGTTAAGTTCCTGCTGTAAGAGGATGTTGAGCTAAATTCCATCATGTAGGTGAAACGTCACATTCACTGCCATTTATGTCTATAGAATCTTACCTGTGTACTTATCTGAAGCAATTAGTTACTTTTCTGTTCAAACTACATCATCCCCTTAAAATACATTTTCTGAAGGCAAATGCATACGTAAGGTTTTCTTTTACTTAAAAAAGTACTGTCATAAGATGATACTGGTTTACAATCTGTCACATTTAGAATATACAAATAATGCCATATGGGAATGCAAAGTATGTTGTGAAAGTAAAGAAATTGACATTAACATTAAATTACATTAATTAACTTTTCAATATGACTTTTAGATATGCTGATTATGCTTCATTAGAAACCACCTATTATGTAGAATCATGTAAGTTATTTCCTGCTTATCGGTCTTTCCCCAGGTGTGAGCTGTGATGCATGTTTAAAAGGCAACTTCAGAGGGCGACGATACAAATGTTTAATTTGCTACGATTACGACCTGTGCGCATCATGCTACGAGAGTGGAGCCACGACAACCAGACACACCACGGAGCATCCCATGCAGTGTATATTAACTCGGGTCGATTTTGGTAAGTAGTAGTAGCAGCAGTCGTTCCCTCAACAGACTTTACTCTGCCAATACAGTTGCATGTAGTGGCGGTAATGTACTTGTCTTTTGGTGATGGAGAATCTATAATTGCTGTGTAGGCCTTTATATATTGTTAATGGGTGGCATGCTCGTGATAGGCTGGTTATACCTTTAGACAAAAAGGGATGAGGGGCGACCTTTTAAGAAGGGTTGGACATTCCTTTCAGACTTACTGAGAAAGTGATGCAATTGCTTTAACAGAGCTGCAGGCTCTGCATGCTCACTGAGACTTGGCCTATTGTTGTGATATTTCAAAATATGATTTCAAGGTGGGGACAGAAATATTCCAACCCTAACTAGAGGAGACCTACATTTTAATGTGCACTGGCTCATTAGTGGTGGTAATTTTTTTTTGTTTTTTTTGTTTTTTAATACATTGGAGTAAGTTTTCATTAGTATGCAGTATGGGCTTAGATTTGGAACAATGGAAGATTTACAGTGAAATAGGATGCATGTCTGCCCCTCACACAGTCGGAACAGTTTTTTCTACACTATTTATAACCAAAGAAACAAAAAAACAACAACCATAATACCATTTGTCACAAGACACAACAAAAGACTCAGGCTGCTACATACATTGTAGACTTGAATACCTGTCAATGTTTGTGAATGTAGCCCTTGCACCTAAACTGGACTGGCAGATACAACCGGTCTGCATGTCTTCATGTCTGCATGTGTTCCCCTCCAGACCTGTACTACGGTGGCGAAGCTTTCTCAGTGGAGCAGCCCCAGGCCTTCACATGTCCTTACTGTGGCAGGATGGGCTACACAGAGATCTCCCTGCAGGAGCACGTGGCTGCGGAGCATACAGAGACATCCACAGAAGTGGTGAGTTGGTAATGGATAAATGGAACCTGTGTTCAGAGGATGTTTCAAGGTAGTCACAAATTTGAACAGCTGGCTAAATATCCATCTATATTTTTGTGCTCTTCAGTAAAGCCTATGCACTCTCTCTATCCACATTTTTTGGAAGTTTATTAATTGGGCAGATTAATATGGAGGTCTTACAAATTACCTTAATATTAGGTTTATATTATTGCAGTATGTTAGATACAACATGTTTAGTTGTCCTGGTGATCACACCGCCCCATAACATTCCAAGCCCAGTTTTTAATGTTGGCAGTTTAAGTTGTCAGCTCTAATTATAAATGTAGAATATGTTTTTCATATGACGGTAACAAAACACACTGGGTTTGAGCTAAGAGTGTGACAGGAAAAGTCTCTTAAAAGTCACTGAGATGTACTTAAATGGGATATCCGAATAAGTCCCTGGGAAATATTGACCTCAAGACAATTGTAGATTTACATGAATTGCATCTTGCTTTTTCCTTAATCTTGAATAGGGTGTGTTAGGACTAGTTCCAGAGAACCGACCGACTAGAAGCTGTTTAATGTTCAGTGCGATGAAATGTTCTGGTGTTTTCATGCTTTCTATTTCCCCTCCGTCTTTCAGATCTGTCCGATATGTGCAGCACTGCCAGGCGGCGACCCTAATCACGTGACAGACGACTTCGCTGCTCATCTCACACTTGAACACAGAGCACCCCGAGACTTGATATCCTTTTTTTAGGGGTTTCCCCCACAAATACCATCATAACCAGGTAGTGTTGGCAGCAAGAGTTTAGTTGCATTTGGTTTCAAACTGGTCATTTAAATGGAAGGAGAGGTTCTAAGGTTGACCTGTGAAAAATTGCCCAAATTGTTATGCTCATACCTCATTTGTGGTCTGTAGTCTAGGATGGCTTATTATTATTATTATTATTATTTACTGTCTGTTTTGTGAACTTGGCAGCTTTTTGGTGACATTAGTTGACATTTTTCTAATAACATTATAGACTATAAATACCTTCATATGACGGTGAATTATACTGACAGCAAATTATATAAGCTTATTAATATTTTTTGTTGACATCCTGTAGCCTATAGCAAAATTACTAGATTGTATTTGTTCAGATCTTGCTTTTGTGTTTTTAAAATTTGTAAGATACAGTATATGCCCAAGATGCGGGACCATGGTTCTTTTGTAATTTTAATTATGATTGAACTTATTCAAGTAATGTCCTCTTGCTGGCGTAGAGGAATATAACTGAACACGGGGGGGAAAAGACAAGTGATATCTATATTAATCTCTGTAGAAGTGCATGTCTCCATGTGGGTGAACCTGTAAGGACGGTAGGGATAGCCCAGTTCATTCAGATAGGAAATGTCCTGTCCTCTCCTTAAGTTTCCACTGTGCCCGACTGCATTTTCAGTCTGACAAACAACAATGTTTGTTGCTTTTTTTAGAAGATGCAGGAGAGAATGGAAACGGAGGACACAGATGACCTTTCAATAGTATTGTCTCACACATTTCCCACTGATATTTGGGTCAGAGCCTGAAGCCACTGAAACATCTATTAGACTCTATTAGAGATTTTTATGACTTTATTGGTCCTGCTCGGGGTTTTCAATGGGCACAAAGCAGTGACATAATTATTTTAATGAAGATTTTTTTTGAGAGAGAGATCACAATTTCACCACAGGTTCAGATCAAATTCCAAATGCATTGGTAAATGTGGGGAAGACAGTGACTTATACTGGCTGGAATACAAAAACATCAAACCAAGGATAATAAAAAAGGGACAGAACATGTACATCACCAACTCCAGAAATATAGGCATGCGTGCGCCTGCACGGACACACACGTGAGTCTACACGAAAAAACCAGGGCAGCCTGCGGAAGTGACAGACTGCAAGACATCGTCATCTGGCTAGTCATACGATTCACTGGGCCTGAATGTCGTGTGTGTTCAGAGCAGAAGTGGCTCTGTGAGTATGTGTCATGCTGTCGGATACATTCCTTAACGGCGAGCTCCACGACGAGTCAAGTGGAGTGCGGCACGTGAGGAGGATGTTCCATCCCGGGCGTGGTCTCGGGGGTCCTCGCGCCCGCAGGTCCAACATGCACTTCACCAGCAGCACCACCGGGGGGCTCTCCACCAGTCAGAGCTCCTCACAGAGTTCCAACTACAGCAGAGAGGCCATGGATCCCATAGCAGGTTGGTCACACATACAGATGAGAGAGAGGCCACGGTTTACATGGCCAGCTGCTACAAGCCACAAAGCCCAACGCATGTCGGGCAATAAAAACAAATACATCCCACAGGATGCGTTGGGTCCTGTTGAACAACATAGGACACAGACCCTTAAGTGGGCCGGACAACAAAACCACGACAAAAATGTAAATTCGATAGGCAACCACACAGCTGCAGTTGCAGGAGGTCACAAGATACTTGTGCACACCACTCATTCAAACAAATGACACATCTACATGCATGTACAATATAACACGTACATATAAAATACAGCAGGCATTCCACTGGCTTAGAAAGTCCCTGCAATACATTGGAAACATGCATGCCCAGTGCTTGGCTACATATGTACCAGACAGCAGAGAAATGCGTGGGCAGAAAGGTTGCCGTGGCAATTCCTTGTTTATTCTGTTCCCAATTTTAATCCGGTTCAGCGCTTGGCACTCGCAATGTCATCTCCAGCTGTGCTTTAATGAGTGGCTCTGTTCCAGTTTGCCTTGCAAACAACACACCAGCCAGTGCACCCTAGACTTGCTAATAGCCAGCTATACTTGCTGGGTGGTTGACCTGGGCGTTAGATTGTCAGACTGTAATTGTACCTGACAAGCTCTCAGATCATGTTCACTGATTGGCTGCCCTAAATAATGCTCAGTAGCCTAACATTGGCTCGCTAGTTCATGCCTATTTTATTTTAACCCCCATTAAAATAAACATACACAACATTATGTACATTAAATAAAACTAGCGAGACGAGAGAATGTGAAAGTGAGCAGGCAGGTGGGTGTGTGAGAAAGCAAGAAAAATTAATTATCTATGAATATATTATAGCAAAGCTATATGAAAGTTGATCACCAATTCGTGGCCTTGTTATACGCTTTTTTCCAATCCCTAAGAATCCCGTATTATTTTTGAAATAGGCGTGATTGTGTACCAGGTAGGAGTCAGATCTGGGTATCGCCAGAGAAACAGATCTTGCTAGCTAAGATGTCATTTTTAATGCCAAATGAAAAATTGAATCAGCACTCCTTACATCTAATCTTTGCTATGTGGTCATTGTGTAAATGCTATAATGTCCTTAGAGGTGTATGTAAACAACTTGAATGGATAACTCCTTGGCCAGCACCTCTTCATGTACATGCAATTGGTGCTGAGTAGTTGGGGCTCTTTTTCACCAAATTAGCTCTGGTTCTTGAACCGGTTTCCGTTCAGGATTCTTAGAACCTGCTAGCTTAGGTGCTATCTAGCCAACCAGAGTTTCCACTAGTTTTGTGCGGAACCATTGTAATCAAGGATGCGTCATCAACGTTGCACAATGAAAGTAAACAGTAGTAGCAAGATGGCGGATCACATTGATTACCTGCTAGCTTTTGTTCTGTTATTACAGATATTTGTTTATCCAATCCAAATGACCAACAATTTCTCACTTGACTTCTCCATTGCTGCCTTCTTCACCTGTACAATATGACACGCCCACTGAGGTGGTCATAGTTAGCACTTCAGGTCAAGGAAAACCTGCTGTCTTTGTTCCAGCTGGGAACCATATTTTTGGGTTCCGAACCAATTTATTTTTGGTCGAAATGCTCTGAATGGTTCAAAATTAGGTGTGCGAACCAGAACGGAAGCCGTGCCATGTTGGTGGACAAGGGGGCATGGGAGAAACCAAGGAAGGCCCTTGCAGCTCACTGCAACAACAAGTTCTAGACACAGCATTGCATACTAATTGACCACCTGACAGACTGCTACACTGGCTGGTTGATTGAACGGCTGCTTAATTGACTCTTATACTGCCTCGCTGTGAAACCTCTATAGAGTCTGTTAGATTTAGTGGTGAGACTTCCATACTGACTGGTAGGCTGGGGAATTGGCATACTGCCTTTGTGGTTGGTTAGTTGATTGATTGACTGACAAGCTTTTAAACCAACCAGTACTAATGATTTGGATTGATTACTTTAGATTGTGGTTTTACAACCCAAGGGGTTATATTCTAAAGACTACACTACCAAACCACCACTGCGTATGCCCCCACCTCACCAATTCTAACAGCACACCGCTCTGTCCTATACCCTCTTCCACCAGAGCTCCTGTCCCAGTTGTCAGGTGTGCGGCGTTCGGCAGGCGGCCAGCTAAGCTCAGGCCCCTCGGCCTCCCAGCTTCAGCAGCTCCAGATGCAACTCCAGTTGGAGCGTCAGCAGGCCCAAGCCGCACGCCAGCAGTTAGAGACCGCTCGCAACGCCACCCGGGGCAGCGGCCGTGCCAACGCCATCCTCAATACCAACTCGGCTGCAGCCAACTCCAGTAACAGCGCCAACCACAATACCAACCCCATCCCCAACCCAGGTCCCCCGGAGCCCAATGCACAGCATACTGCACATAGCTCCCAGTTTCTACTCAGCAGGTTGGTGTTTTGCTCTTCTGTTTTTCTTCCGTGGTCGCCTTACGTTTTCAAACTATTATAATAGTATTATTGTAGTCCTTCCTTCCTTCCTTCTAACCCTTTGCTGTCACCTGATTTGTCCCCCTCTGTCTCACTTCGTTTTCAAATGTGACCCATACCCCCCCCCTCTCTGGCCTTTGTTCTTACTGCCTACTCCCTCATTCCTTCTTAGGCTGAGCGAACCCCGGTTGTCTGAGTCAGAGCGACAGGCATGCGAGGCCCAGTGGGCCGACCGAAGTCTCTTTGTGACAGAGCTACTGCTGTCCACACTGCTGCCCGACCAGAACGCCTCGGCTTCCTCCTCCGAAGACGAGGACGACTGTCACGGGCCGTTGCGGAATTTCGCCGATTTCGAGGCCATGGGCTGTGTGGAGGTCATGACCTTAGACGTGGCGCTGGAGAACCTCAACCTCAAGGAGACAACCCCCGCTACTAAGACAACAAAAACGACAACTAAAACGACGACAACGAGGAAAGAGCCTCCTGCCCCGCCCCTTTGATGACATGGCCGCTGACCCCGCCCAAACGACCATTGAAACTGGCTGACCCACGCGTCTGTCCAACTGCCAATGGATGAAAAAACAAAAAAAGACTGCGGCTCTTTTTGGCTTTTTTTCCCCCCCCTCAGTGATTGTCATTTCAGCTCTGTCGCTCCCCACTCATCCCCACGTTTATTACGTTGTGTACATTGAATAAAACTAGCGAGACGAGAGAATGTGAAAGTGAGCAAGCAAGGTGGGTGCGTGAGAGAGCGAGAAAAATTAACTATATATGAATATATTATAGAAAATTTATATGAAAGTTGATAATCAATTCCACATAACCCGTGTTTCCTCTAGAAGTTGAGCGAGCATAGTTAGCCGTTAAGAGACAAACACGTCCTCACACACTCACCCAGGGAGAGGTGGCAGACCGAAACCTCTCCGACAAAAAACGCTGCTGTGTATTTATAGTTATTAATAAAAAGAAGTGCTTGGATGGTTTACCACAACTTAAGCATGAGCTTAAATCACCATGTGCCCATTTTTAACTGCACAGTCACCAGACGGGGAGGTGTCTCTCAGTTGTTCACACACCCGAGTTACTGTAAATTTAGTGTGTCGAACCCCCCACATCGGTGACATATCTGCGCCACACACACAGACAGACTGTTGGTCGAGTTTGGTTTCACATATATCTCAACCCCTCAACCCTCCCCCTCCGTGTGACATCATATGTATCGGGTCAGGCGACCTCGCTTTAAATCAGCTGCGGGCACTTTGGTTTTGAATTGCATATCCGGAGAAGTGTCCATCTGCATACACTACAAATGCTCTATACAAAGGCGATATACAACACAGAGGCAAGAGGAGCTAAGTCATGTTAACAATCTCTTCAGTGTGAACATTTTCTGGCCTTTTATAATACGGAAGAAACACAACCCTGGTCTTGATACGGTAGTTTTTGTTTTCTTTTTTTTTTTTCTTTTTTTTTCTTGTTTAAGACCAGATGCTACTCTATCCAGCTTCCCGTGATCTGAAGTTAATCCTCTCTCCATTGCTCATGAATGCAAAGATTATTAAACGTGACTTGAAGGAGAGAATCCTGTATGCTCTTTCCATTCATTTCTCAGAGTAAAAAGATCTTTGTATGCCTCCACTGCTACCTTAAGAAATGCAATGTATGTTTTTGGCTCGGGAAACAAGCCAAACGACAGGGTAAACCTTTCAAATTGGAGGACAATAAAATGTTTTGGATGGAAATTAACTAACATAACCCTGCTGTCTGGTTTGTGTGTGTTTTTTAAGTTGCTTATTTACTGGCTAGCATGTACACGGTATACTACAAAAATAAATGAAACGCCTATAAAGTCTTCCAAGTCAAGTTCAATCTCAGTCAGTGATCTGATCCCTTGATGCATCTCTTCGTCCCAGAAGCAGCTCATCCCCAAAATAACTGCACTGAAAAAAAGCACAATTCCACAGTGGCTGGAAATATGACAGGTAAGAGTTTGGCATCTGGCTATATCCAGACACGATTAACTGTAAACATAGCCTATATATAAATGAAGCGGGCAGCACTTTATGGGATGGTGTATCATGCCATTATAGACTGGATTGACACACGCACCAGTCATAGGATATGATGGTCCTGTGTCACAAACAGTTTGATGTTTATTAGGTCAAATTGGATGTCTGCTGTTAATGCAGTCCAACTCAAATGACCTGAAGCAGTAATATATTTATAGGCATAACAAGCAACTATTCACATGCTCTATATTTATCCAGATGGATTGTTATGCACGGCTCCGCTGCACTGAAAACCATTTGGATTTTGACGAGCCAGAGAGGCCCCTGCAAGGTGCTCATGTTCTTCTACTTCAGCCTCCGGCGTCTTTCTCCCTCTGCAGGTGGGCAGTTTAGGTCAGGTTTGATCTGACGTGCTTCTCTCTCCCCAACGTCTAGTTTGAAGGTCCTGACCCGTTTCTTGATGCATCCACGGTCCCAACTCCCTTATCATTATTATTTATATTTTATTATTAGTAGTAGTATTGCTCGTCATTTCGGTCTCACCACCAATAATGCCAGAAACTCTGCTACCTATGATGATGAGGCTAATTTGTTGTCATGCAATTTCAGTTTAGTTGCCATTTTCACTGAGCTGTACCTGTGACTTGATTGACAGCCGTCGCCTGAATGTTCATTGGTGCACTGGGGTTGCAGGTGTAACGGATTGTTATGGTTGTTCCACTTGCCACTGTACTTGCTGTGTCACTGGCAGCCTATATACTACACCCTACTGTCCTGTAAAACACCAATACTACACCCTACTGTCCTGTAAAACATCAATACTACACCCTACTGTCCTGTAAAACATCAATACTACACCCTACTGTCCTGTAAAACACCAATACTACACCCTACTGTCCTCTAAAACATCAATACTACACCCTACTGTCCTGTAAAACATCAATACTACACCCTACTGTCCTGTAAAACATCAATACTACACCCTACTGTCCTGTAAAACATCAATACTACACCCTACTGTCCTGTAAAACACCAATACTACACCCTACTGTCCTGTAAAACATCAATACTACACCCTACTGTCCTGTAAAACACCAATACTACACCCTACTGTCCTGTAAAACATCAATACTACACCCTACTGGCCTTGTTGTGCTGCACCCTAGTCGGTGAACACACGCCATACAAATTTAATCAACAGATGTGTGTTGTTGTTTTTTTCCAGAAAAGTGAGGCGAGGAACGGAAAAAACAAACGAATTGCTGCCCAGTCATTCTGTCAGTTATTGTTGAGAGCACTTTCTCTAGTTAAAGTGATGCAGGCATCCATTAAATAGTTTCATTGCTCTAGTGGTAGTTTGTCTGGAATTGTCTGTCCTGCGAAACATAAATATAACGCTCTCAAGTGCATGTGCACACAGACAGACAGACAGACAGACAGATACACACACACACACACACACACACACACACACACACACACACACACACAGAAGACACACACACACACACACAGACACACACACACACACACACAGAGACACACACACACACACCAAAAACAAAAAAAAAAAACACACACACACACACACACACAGACACACACACAGAGACTCTCACAAACACACACACACACACACACACACTGAGAGAGACACATACACACAGCAGACACACACAGACACACACATAAAGACACACACAGAGACAC
>OMKK01011758.1:1550-35358 GCA_900302305.1 Polymixia japonica | reverse complement strand
CAAAGCAATGAAATAACTCATACATTACCCACATTGCATATGTAACACAAAGAGTAATGTTTTTCATTGTAGCTGGTCTTTCAGTTACTCAATACCATATATGCTGTATAGAGTATAACATGGGGGCATTCTATTTAATCAATGTAAAGAATTTCTTGGACTCTATTCTCCTCAGGTAATTGCAGGTTGAGTAATCTGAATCTAGCAAGGGGCCTTGCTTCAGTCTCTCCCCCGTCCCCATTATTCTACTTAATATGTCAGAAGGTCTGATCGCAGAGAAACCTTTTCAAGTCCTATTGATGTATTCCTCAATTGACCATGGCGACCTAGCAACCTAGAGAGCGCTAATTGGCAAGGGCTTAACATCACTAGTTGCATAGTTTGCACAGAAACGTCGGTCTAACATATAACCTTTGTCAAACATGCTTCAGTCTCTCTAGCTAACTATAGATTGAAAAATGTGTTGCGTGTCACCGGCCTTCCATGGATAAAAACGAAGGAATTAAAACATTTTCCTTCAGAAAGGGCTGGTCTGGCACATTTTGTACGCAGAATATAGCGGAGCATTCGTTTTCCCAACAACATACAGGAGAACATGATGAGCACCAACAGATAAAAGGACGTGGTAGAATTATACCTCACCAATCACTGTGTTTTTCAGAGGTAGATATATATTTAACTACGATAGATGGCATTAATGGATACCAAAGTATATCAAGAGTAACACCAAGTACACTAGCTGACCACCAGTTCAATTTCATTAGTCAAGGACCAATTTTGACAAAGATACTCTCGTTCCCCTTAAGCAAGCACCCCAGAATTTAAGAAGGTGCTATGAGCACAGAGCGCTCTGTACTGCAGCTCTCTCTTCCACTGCCTCTCTCTCCCCCCCCCCACACACACACACTTTTTTTTTTTTTTTTTAAACAGAGATAGTCCCCAAATCTTGCCCCATGTGAAATGATTAGGGTAGGCGAGGAGCGCTTTTCATTTCGCTGTGCAAAAGGATGCTTTGAATTGGCAAGTTCTGAGAGAGATTTTAATTAGTGTAATGCCCTCCTATTCTGGCAAGGAGAGACAATCTTTCTCTTTTCTATGACAAACCTATCCCTGTCGGAGTTGTTTAGTTTCCCCCAAACGAGTCGCCGTAACCCTGCATCTACACAGACCGACGGAAAAACCATCACGGACTTGCGGGATCAAAGGAGAAAAGCAGAAAGCAAAAAGTTTTCTAATTCCAGTCATTTTCAAATGGAAAAAATAGCTTTCTTCCCACAGAATGAAAAGCATTTCAAGGAGGTCATAGTACTCTGAAAGCAATTCTCACTCTAATAGATTTCCATGAAATTAAATAAATGGAACCAGGTTTTACCATTGCCTTTAGTGTGAAGACAACATGAACTCTCACACAGACAACACACACACACACACATACGCGCGCACACAAATTATATGCTATTCCAGGGCTTAAACTGACTAATTCCATTACTTGCAATGAATACTGTTTTAGCAATATGTGGCATTGTGGAGCCCAACCAGCAACCTTTTGAAGACTATTCTATGTCACTACTAGAAGAGGCACAGAGGAGAGAGGATGGAGGACCGGGGTGGGAGGGGGAACAGCATCCCTTATTAGAAAACCATGTCACATTCTCTCCAGCGCTGTCCTGACTTGCTGCGTTGCCAGTAATCCCCCTTCCAAGTCCCCCTATGCATGTCATTCAGTTGGCTCATAAGTAGTTAAAGAAACTGTTTTCAGTTGCTACTAATAACTACTGACCTCCGGTGACACAGGCCCACAATAGGTTTGTCAGGCCTGAAACGCACAACCAAAGAAGCTGATTAGGAACTCAAGAGGTTTGAAGCAAGAATCAATGGCTGCTCTGTCCCAACACGGTGCTTCCAGCATGGCGCTGATAGTTGCGGCACCTCCATTAGTTATGCCTCATTAAGTCCCACAAACTCCCCCTTAAGGAACTTTCTTTTTTTTTTTTAGCCAAGACTAAAATCTATTAGAGTTTTTCAGCCCCTGCTGTGGTGTCACTGTGCTTAAACACTGAAACAGAAGAGGCGGGAGTGAGGCACAGATGGACAATGTACCATTTTATAACTGGTTTAGAAATATTTATCTGAATACTCATCATAGAGAAGCATTAAACGCATTATACACAATCTAGGATTCTATCTGTGATATCTGAGAAGTATACTATTTAACTGCATAAAGAATGTAATCTTTTTTTGTCATTACATTACATATACAGCTGTAATAAACAAACTTTTTATAGCACGGTTAGCTGTGTGAGATGTGCTACTCTACTAATGCCAGCAGATACACTATTAGAATAGGGCAGCATTTAAATACATTTATAGTAATTTCATAAGTTGCATGAGAATGATGCTGGACAAAGCTCTGAAAGACCTGGGCCTGAGGTGTTGTTTGACAATTTTGTAGAAATTAAAATCTTTTGAAAAAATGTCAAAGAGTAAATTAATGTTAATGTCTTTATGTAAAGTTGAACTTTTAATAAAAGGTGAATTTATGGGATTTTAGCTTACTGGCTGAAAACGCCAGGGAAACCAAAAATAGTTTTATTACAAGAAGGACAAGCTTGTTTTCAACGGATTTGTAAGGCTGTCCAAATATGTTCTATATTGGGCAGGGTCCACAATTATACAATTGATCCTCATCTTTTTAAAAGTTTTAATTTAGCCTTAACCTACAAAGAACAAAACTGACATTTTAGTCATCTAAAAAAACAGAAAAAACATGGAAAGGGGAGAAAATGAGTAAAAAAGTAATATATAAAGGATTTCAATTTAGCGTTTTTGTGATGTGAAAAGGGCCAAAAAAGAGAGTTCCTCCATGTCCTTCACAACAGTCCACTTTACTTTTAAACCAGCAGGCAGTGTCCTCCCAGCCCCCCGTTACCAAGGCAATGGCCATCTGCGAGTCTGTGGATTATTTGTTTATAGGACTAGGGTTGAAGAGCAGCTCAATGAAGGTGGGCAATGGATAAGATCTGTGTGTGTTGCCTGGAATATATTTATGTATGTATGTATGTATGTATGTTTGTTTGTGTGTGTGTGTGTGTGTGTGTGTGTGTTTCAGGTGTGTGGTGTGTATTTACTCTGATATAGACAATGAATATAGTCACAATATAGTCAATGTATTTGGACATATAGACATAGTGAAGAATTACAAATTGAGATAAGTCTTTCATAAAGCACATATACATATGCACACACTCACACACATGCTCATGCACACAGACAGGCATACACACACAGACTCCAACAGACACACCAGGATCAGAAATGGTGCATGTGGAAAAATGTCCCTGAAAATTCAGGGACAAGGTTTTTAAATTGACTGGGAAATACTGAAGAATGCCCTAAAAACCTGTTAATGGGGCAATAATCCAAGAGCAAATAGATACAAAGACACGTATCGCAAAAGACAACAGAAAAAGCTACCAGTCAATAGCTATGTCTGTCAAATTAAGCCAAGAAGGACTTAATCATTTCTTCAAATATAACATTCGATAATCTGCCCCCTCCACAACACACAGGAGTCTTAATATAGCCGTCCCAGAGGGCCACAGAGCCAAAGAGGACCACCCACTTTCTTTTCAATTATCATCTTGCAGCAACCTGTCTCCTCTCCAGCATTCAGCTGGAGACACTGACTGCTCTCCAGAGGGAATTACAATTAGACTGCTGTTGTCTCTCCAATAAACTTCTAGACTGTAGCTGACAATCTGAACTCTGTAGAGCCTGTGACCTTAAGGGCAAACAGGATTACGCCCCAAATCCCATGTTCCTTTCCTCTCTTCCTTCTTAAGTTGCTATGGTCAGGGGTCTCATGATGGAGGCAGCTGTCAGCACTGCATGGAGCCTGGCTTATTTGAAATTGGTATAATGCTGAATAACCTCACAATTTTGTACGCATACAGATCAGTTTAGTATAGTATGAGAATCAACACCATGCACATAAACATAATGTTAGATCTTAACCAGCAAATACGATGAATTGAATTCCAATCAAAGATAGCCACCATTTAAAAAGTGAAACCCACGCTTGCAAAATGATTGATAGTAAAGAAGTAAAAAAGTAAGTAAATAAATAAATAAATAAACAATAAAACATAGTTTTTAAAGGATAGTAGGTAACTTCAGTTCAATACGTTTTCAGACTGTGTCCTCTCTATTTTATATTGAATTATAAGATCATGGTCATGATTTATTTCTGGAAATGGAAGGAACAAGTTGTGTCTGTTGAATCTTTTAGCAGGATAACCACAGTCTATTACTTTCCTTGTAACTTGTATTATCTGTCTATTATCTGTTCATTTAAACCTCATCAATACGAATAACAGTAACACAAAGAATTTGTCTTGGGACACCAATTAGGGCACAATCCACATGGCACAAAGGCTATGTTTCAGATGGTAACCATATTGGCCAGTGAATGTGCTGAAGTGTTTATTTGGCCTGCTTTAACCAGCTGGCCATACGAAGGGACAGAAAGGATACATTGACTCCACCCCGCAGGGGGTAGTGGCACGTCTAAAGAGAAATGGAAGTCTTTTTCAACTCCCTCTCCACAATGCAGCACATCCAATCAAGAAATGGGCCCAAACCCTTTTGTGGGGGCGGTGAGTGGACAAGGAGGGAGGGTAGAGCTGCCAACCCCTCCTCCCACTGCTGTCCTGTCTGTCTGGCTGGCCACACTTCACAGCTAATTAGTGGTCAGATCCACTGGCCCCTAATCAGCAGGACATGTTAAAACTGCCCTAATCAGACCTAATCCTGGCTTTGAGTCATCACCCTCTGCCCCAATACACCATCCATTCACTCTGTCTAGTATATTGATTAAGGCATCATTTTGGGATTTGGCGGTCAATACACTGCCCTCTACGGAGGATAAATAGAGGTACGGATGTTTCACAGATAATATGTATTGTCATATAATTTTATAATATTAATATAATTTTTTAATATTTTTTTCTAATGTTTCTAAAGCTAGCATGTTTGTTCCCTAAATGTCCTCTCCCTGATGTCAGCAATCATACAGTATCATTGTAATACAGAAACATTGAGAAACATTGGTCACTTGTGATGCACATTTATGAGTATATTATATATTATATATTATATACTATACTATACTATACTAAAGCCTAGGGCTTTAGTAGTTACTCATAAATTTACATCACATATGACCAATGATTCCCAATTTTTCAGTACTAGCTAGTAATAGCTAACTGCCTTGAGATGAAACCTTCTCATCATAAAACAATTTGCATTTGGAGTTGCATGATACTTAAAGGAATACACTGACTTTGTGGTCCTTTGGACAACTTACAGGTTATGTGATACAGAACACAGACAAAGAGTGTTAGCATTGGTTACCGGAGCGAACAGTCTCCCGTAGATACATGGATGGATTTGGTGTCCGCGTTCTCATCACATAACCGCCAAGTTGTCCACACGGCGAATTTCCCAGAAAGTCAGTAGAATAAGGTTTTGTTCATTCTTACACGTATTTTATGATGAACGGCTGTGTTTTATCCAATATTAATGAGCCTGCTATTAATTGTTTGCTACAATCAGATTGGTAGAGAATAAAAAGACAACGTTTTTTCGTACTGGGATTGTTCTCAAGTGATCATTTGTTGCAAAAGCACGTTATAAACTGTAAGTACAACTTCGAATTCGTGAGGCAGAGAAAGAAATCTATTAGTAGTGAAATATTACAGTTTGATTATAATCAGATTGCAATAAGAATAAGACAAGAACGGCCTCAGGTCTTAAATGCCTATGAAAGATAGCAGGACTTGTTTACTGTGGAGAGAGAAATCTGATTGTTTGTCATTCAATTCCCCAAGCCACTCATCTTGACCACTGATAGGCTGTCTATGGCGATGCTCCCCCTCCGTGCCTAATGATGGCTGTTACATTTACTTGGTGCTGTGGGAGACAGACTACTTAGACAGTTTAGGAGAAAAAATTAGGTCGTCAGCACTGACAGTATGGCTGAGTTTTAATCCAAGTACTGAACTGTAGAGAATGGGTTAGGTAATTGCCATACTTTTCAGCATTATAAGGCCATAAATTAAAATCTCCAACAACTTCTCAAGTGACAACTCATCTAATCAGGGGGACAATCATGGAGAGGCCTTGCTGTTTACTGATTGCTCTAATCAAAAATGGCTTCTTCAAACACAGCTAATTGGCCAGTTTACCCACGGAACGGGGAGTCAAATGTAGAGGGGCTACTGTCGTGATTTGAGGGACCCAAATATCTCCCATTTGCATTGAGTGCCACCAGAATGCACTTGACTCCCACAAGTTATCAGCAAACCAGACAATTATTCATCAGACACAAATTGGCACATCAAAGTCAAATCATAGAATTACCGTCAGGAAGACCCCAACACAAGGGCTGTGAGAGGAAACATAGTCTTTGATTGACCGCGTTGCCCTTCCCTCAATCTGCTATCCATATTACCATGATCAGTATCTTACACAATACGTCAAGCTGCCCCTCGAGTGAACCTACAGAATATCTAAAGTAAAAGAAAAAAATGAACATGGAAGAAGATAGAGCAAGGTACACTGTCTCAGACCACAGGACAGAAATATTGTTATTGTCAACACCAAAGTTAAATAACGTCCTGAATCTTAAGTTGTTTATTTACGTTCATATTGCTAGTCATTTACCTTTCCTAGTTTACACACTTTTACATCTCTATCAACCCATCTGACTAGTTGAAACTGAATGTGCTCACAGAAACACTCATTCCTGTGTTTTGGCAAACATAAACAACATACAGTATTTAGGGAGTCAATTTAAATACCAATGACACAACCCCAATTTGTGTACTTTTTCACCGATAGTTTCATACAGAAATGGCTGACATTTTTTGCAATGTCCTATTTTACACGTATGCAGTTATATACATTCATAGATTCCTTAGTAACTCATAGTAATAGCGGTAACTAGTAATAGCGGTTAAGGTAGCTGTTGGGGGGATGGGAGAGTATTGCTCATTCACTGAAAGCCCACATTCTCCCGATCAGGGATTTCATCCAGAAACCTTCAAGTAACAAGCTGCTTTCTCTAACCTTTAGGCCATTTCTTCCACAGAAACACTTACATATTGTAACAACCTTCAGCGGTATAAATGAAAGATCAAATCCTGACGTCACAATCTCGAATTCTTGTGACAGACATCCGTTGATTCTCTCCACAACATTGCTGAGCGTTTTAGTTGACAAATGTACGTTTGAACACGAGGAGTAGAGTCAACAGGGAATGCAACTCAATTTCAGCATTTGACTGCATGAGGAGAGCTTGTTCTGGCCATTAGTCTCTAGTTTTATAGCAATGCTCTAGAGAGGATGAACCAGTAAAACATTCATAAGATGACTCAAAGTACCCAGGATCCTTTTCAGGGGGATCAGGGAACATTTAATCAAAGTCTGTGGTTACTCTCAAAGGACAATTCTGTAGCGACCCTGCTGGACTTTATTCATGCATGGGATGTTCAACAATATTGCGTTAATCTGTTAAAAACCGGATTACATACTGTAAACCCATGACGAGCCACTCATGAAAAATCAAGACTTGCCAGCAGGATGCTACTCATCTAAGTAACATTCATGCAACATTATTAAAAAGTAGACAATATAAGTGGAAAAAGGTGGAAAATGAAAAGTTAATTTAAACCTGTAAAGTGATTACACAGATTTCACCAGTGGCTGTCCTCCTACTCGGCACTTGATACATTCAGTTTGAGGAATAATCACTGGTATTAAAGGATACACTGAGTGCGTTTACATGACCATGAGAAACCAGATTATTGGGAATTGTCAGTTTATGCCAATAATATGATAATTCTGTACACATGTGTAATTAGTAATGTGATTTCTCATCGTTGTTTCAGATATAGGCTGACTATTATTATTCACCAGCAACTTGGAACACTAGATTACAAATGTTTTGCCATTCAAATGGTTTAATTCCATGTTGCTATATATCCAATTTGGACAAATCTTGCCTTAGCCTGTTTAAACTTTGAATTTACGTTTCTCTTAGATGATTCAATATGGATTTGAATCTATCTTCATCGCAAAATAATACAAACAAAACAAAATATGAGTATGTACGGCACTTCAACATTTATATGTATTGCTTAATTCATTGCCTTTGCAACTAGTGATGTCCTGCTTCTAGACACAATACCCCTACGAACAGAGGATCCAATCTCATAAATAGATGGATTAGCTGGTGGAATGAGATGGAGGAAGTCACTTTTTTAGATACTAACTGCCCTCAACAAACTGTTTTACTGCAGAATTTGGATTTATTGTTCCAATTAGAACTGAATGGGCATATGAGTGGAGCAGCCACTAATAACATCTCTCTGATCAAATCACAGGCACATTGAAATCCTTCTGAGGAGGCTTTTATTTTGAAAAAAAGGTCATGTGATGATATAACCTAAATGTTATATACATTTGTAATGTTGATTGTTAATGCATGGATGCATCAGGACCCTTTATTTCAACTTAAAGTTAGTGTTCTGCTGGTTTCGTTTAGGTGTAACTAAACTGCCATTAAGTGTTTCAGAGAACCAGATTTTTTTTTTAATCACAAATGTAGTAACTCACGTTCAGTTTGACTTATCTTCATCCCACCCACAAACATCGATTCAAAGCTTGCTTGTACTGATTGCTATACGCACTCGTTGTCTTTCAGTCCTTCAATCAGTACGTAGGCATACAGATATATACAGCCCACCTCCTTTCTTTATGCCCAACCAGAAGCATTATTAACCATTACAACCCTGACAGATGTCAAGATAGATGTCCAAGTATGACCACCACACTGCAGTGAACACTATGCCGCTGTCAGGGCCTAATGGGCACAACCACTCTTTTCAAATGGTCCTAAGAAAGTTACTTCCCTGCAGCATTTAAAATACATCACACCAGTCAGTAAAATGCATACTGTAGAAGTTGACATACACACTGCTAATCAATGAGCTCTGTACACAACTGACTCTTACTCACTACTGCACCACTTCATCCACCAAACAAACTTAATGAAAATGATGCCTGTTTTAATTCAAGCAAGCGTTAAGTAGCTTTAACTAAAGTACAGTACAAGAATACCATAGACGTCAATGGTAAAACTCCCAAAAAGTTTGTTTTGGTGCTTACTCAAATAACTGTTGATTATTTGACTGGGCTTTACATGACTTTTTATTCCTGTTAAATGATAGATTAAATAGAGAAATAAAAACATGTTTTCCCATAGAAAATGTTTTCTGAAGGGCATTATCCCCGTAGATTACCGAGCAGATGTCTGTCAAAGTGGAAGATTAATGAATACTGCTTGGCCTTCCTTCCCTCAAGTACAGAGTGTGGGGCTTTTCAAAGGGAACTGAATAGCATACATTGCTGTGTTCATGTCAGTGTTTGCATACAAAGAGGTACACTTATTCGCGTATGCTTGATTGGTTCTGTGGCTGACAAAACAGATTTTGCTTGAATCTGCATTCACAGGTTGGCACAAAAGATATACTTTTAAACCAAAACCTCTTTCACCAGACCCAAACACCAGCTGAATATATCTTTGAATCTGATATTACTAGTCCATTTAGATTATACAGAATAAAAATGTAAAAAATTATGTATTTGAGTTTCAAATTGTTGTATGTTTTTTCTCTTTGACATAAATATGAATTTGACGTTGTTAATGTAATATTGTATAACAATGACACAGTTTTCAATTACCATGGTGAAATAGCATTGAAAAGGAATACCACTTAATATTAGCTTAGAGGCTCTTCCTGTTTTGGTTGGCGTTTACGTCGTGCCGTACGCCATTTTCGGGGGATCGTACCCCGAGACGCATTAAACTGCATAGTGAATGCAAGGTTTCTAGGGAACCAGTCTTAACTGCGATGGCATCATTCTTCCACAGCCATTACAATATGCGATCAAAATTAATTATATAATAATATGTTGAAGCAAAAAATCCTGTCGGTAGTCTCTTTAAATAAAACCACAAAGATTGTTGTTTTCTCCATTTGGATTGTTTTTCTCTGAGGATAGTGGTATACATTACCTGCCCTAAGAAACAAGTGAAAAGCTCACCTTAAGTGGCTTCAGGTTTTGAGTCATGGACAAACAATGACAGTTGAATAATGCCACATTCTTACCTCATGCACTTGTAGCAAAGGCTCATTTTGTCATATTGGTTCTCCGATGCAATATAACAATGGAAACAGGCCAGCATCAGGTTGGGAAGAGCATGTGTGTGTATTGTGTAACAAGATATAATTCATAGGGCTAATTGTCAAAATACCTCTTCCCGCTTAAGCACTGCAGGACTTGAGGGCACTTCTTTGCCTCTTCTGCTCTGATGATACAATAACTCCAAACAAGTTTACAGCCTCAGGAGTGATAGCTCTTGTATGCGTGCACCTTGACTAGTGCTTCTTTTTATCACTGTGAGAGCCAAGGAGATCCATAAAGTCCTCAGCATTGCTGTCAATGATCTCACAGTGCATTTTTCACCTTTTTACGGCACTCCAATCTTGCAATGTTTGGCATGCTTGGTTCAGATTTGTCATGTAAAAAGGCTTTGGTCAAACCGGTCTATAGAAACACTTTGCCACGGTTTTCACTCGGGTTTTGCAAAGTAAACCATTTAACGTAAACATTAGAAAATATTTCAAAGGGTAAATGCTTTGATGAAGAGCACAGCCACATCTGATGTTCCAGTGTCCATCCACATCACTGTGTCAGACTGCGTAATAGTGAGTGTGGGTGATAAATATACCTTCTAGATAATGAGGGCACCCGTCACCTAGACGTTTTCCACAATATGTTCTAGGGACAAATGATTGACGAATGATGTTTTCATTTCTCTATTTAGTAAAAAGAAAAATCACATAAAGCCAAGAGACTGTAAAACATTTCAGTCAGCCAGCCAGCTAAAGGATGTCATGCCAGGACAGATTCAGAGTTAGTGTTCTATCTGGTTGAACGGGCTTGCTTAGAAGAAGGGTGAAGACGTGGATCTTCATCTAAAACAGATGATCTGTAAGGGATGGGGAAGAGGAAAGGGAGGAAGGACATCGTGATCACTTGTTGGCTGTATTCCTGCTCATCCTAACCACCTATCTAAGGGATCACAATGGATTTAACGCATCAGGTTAAGCGAATCCTTGTTCTCAACAAAGACAACGGGTTTGACTAAGATGAAAAAGTGTGCTATCTTCAGCCTTGCTTTTGTTTATAGTGTCATGTGTTTGGAATAATTTCCTGACAGGCACTGAAATCAAATCCCCTTTTAATGTTGCTAACAAGTTATCATCTCTGAACGGGACGCTTGCTAACGCTGACTGGAAGATGACCAAATGTATCTAACACCAGCAAAATTACCATTTAATGATGAATGCCAGTGCAGGCAAAATATCCACTTCCTTAAGATTATTTGAATTACCCCTCAAATGCTGCAGAAAATTGGTTTTACAGCAAAATCAATATTAAGGTTGTGCCATATATCTAATAAAAAACGTGTGATGGCATGCTACAACTTAAATGAAATCACACTATTATGTTAGAGCATGTGAAGACCAGAACCGTCCGTGACCAAAGGTCATTCCATGGAATGGACAGAGGACTCTGTACGCTCTGCAGAACTTAGCCAGAAAGCTTAGCAGAGCTGCACTTCATCTGCCAGCCGTTTGTGTCATTGGCTAATAACGGTTTCAAAACCTCAGCAGTA
Source organism: Polymixia japonica (assembly GCA_900302305.1). NCBI lineage: Eukaryota > Metazoa > Chordata > Actinopteri > Polymixiiformes > Polymixiidae > Polymixia > Polymixia japonica. Next base: position 23,552 of record OMKK01011758.1, on the reverse strand, counting down.
AATAAACAACGGCAGGCATTCAGGGGTCTGTTGACTCAAGTTGAGCATTAGCATTTCTCCTCCATGCTAATGGCTGACCCTGTATTTCCCCAGTGAGGGCCAGCGAGCGTGCTGGGCTCACTGAAAACAACCTGTGTTAATGACAGTGAGTCCAACCAATCCCCCATCGTGTCTTGGGCTAATCTGCTTTGATCACCTCTGCTAACATTTCTATTATCAACAGATTTCAGCCATCAACAAGGAGTTACATTAATGCACCTTGCTGTGACCCAGCTACACTGATCATAGACGTGTGCATGTTAACATGCGTATTCCCTCAGGACAAGGAGAGAATGGAACAGGTTATGAAGGTGAAGATTTGTAAATGCAATAACGTTCACTGGCCTGACACTATACATTGTTTCCCTTTCAGAAGCCAAAACATTGCGTAGAGGCTTCTCACTCACCCCAAGATCACCAGGCCCCTGCATGGATAGAAAAATAAGATACTGCAACCACTCCCTTGGATCATTTAGCATTATTTGTGCATTCAGGGAAAGATGCAGAGCAGGAAATCTCTGGATGTGTGGCAGGCGGGCAGAGACACGTCTCTTGTGGCTGTGGGAGCGTGCACCATGAATAAATTTAGGTTCATCCCCAGGAGATTGCCTTCAATCATGGAGCATAAGGTGTCAATGCTGCGCCCTGCGTGCATGGAGCACAGAATTACCTTCCGCCAGATTGCTGAGCTGGGTCTAATAGGACTGGGGAACGGGCTGAAGAGGACGGACTGCTAATTAGTCCAGCTAAAGTCAGACCTATGGTCTGGGCCTGTTGACAACTGGTCAAGTTCAGTCCAGGGTTATATTTACAGTTGGATAAGATGGTGTTTCATATGACTGGATTCATATAAAACTAAACCTTGAGACCGCACACTCCCAAAACAAATTATATATTATATTTTACAGTATGCATGTTAAAAATAAATAAATAAATAAATATTTACATAGATTATGATACATGCTGTATGTACAATCAACCAACTGGTCTACACTAATGGGTCTGTGATGTTCTATTTTTTAACAGCAAATATGTAATCAACAACAAAATGGCTTATTATCTAGCTTCAGAGAAATGTTTGATAAAGTAATGTACATGGATTAATAACCATTGTCATGTTAATGTAACTCTGTAGGTGCAGCGATAGGGACGGATATTCACCAAAGCATTATGCACACTAACAGGATGAAATGTCTCCAGGAATCCTATGGCGGATGAACCATGGCATTAAAGGACATTCCCAATATTTATTACAAGCTGAAATAAACTCTTAATTTACATACAAATTTCCATGCATTGAAAGGCAAAAACTCTTAACCGAGCCATTTTCCCATTTTGAATAATAGGTGGCTTCTGAGATCCAGTTAATTGACTAAACAAAGACATGACTAGTGCATTAAAGCAATTGTTTATTGCCGCTAAATCACAGCATATGTATAATTTTGCTGTAAATGGTTATTAACTGATACAGAAACCATGGATTTGTATAATAGCCAGTAATCATTCCACCTCAGAATGTGTTTCTCTCTCATACACAGGGTTAAAGAATTACTGTGTAGTCAATTCCATTTAGCAGGTCACAGAAATTGATTTGCTGCCTAAGGAATGTTTTTTTTTTTTTTTTTTTCCTTTTTTTTCCTGCTGTGCTTCGGTGCTGCAGTGGCATTCTGCTCACATAATCAAGGATGAGCGCTGCCTGTCTACCCAATCTACTTCTTGGTCCCACAGGGAAAACTGACTTGCAACAGGAAAACCTGCATGAATACTAATTTGCCTACTTGGCTTTAACAGCTTTGGCAAGCCCATCTCATAGGAATTTGAGAATATGATGCCTTTCCATATTAATTACCCCTTTAGAAAATAGGGACACATAGAAAGAGAGAGTGAGAGAATGAGAGAGAGAGAGAGAGAGAGAGAGCGAGAGAGATGGGATCGCGGGAGTAGCTCTAAGCTGGGACTCTATGCTCCATCCTAAATACGGTTAATTATAATGTGATTTGAAGTATCTCAAGCAGGAATCTGGCAGCCCAGAGTTGAAGATCTCTGGCCACAACTCCAGCTTAGGTATCTTCATTATTGCTGCTCAGTAAAGCCCTTCTTGCCCTTTCGGCCTTAGGATAATGCTAACAACGCTAACGAGCCGTGTTTGGGTAAACTGAAAGACAAATGTAGAGATTTTTTTCACACAATGTGATAAGGGTCTGGTGAAAAGAAGATACACATCTAAAATAAAAATAAAAACTCAGTTTTTTATTTTACATTAGTTATTGTTCAAACAAATTGAGGGGCTGTTCCTAATATTAAAGATGTAATCTGTAATTTGTTCATGTTTAAAAATCCTAATTTGTTATTATCACGCACATCAATCATCCTCACAATGATGATTCAACCCAGTCTTGTCCGATGAATTACTCTGCATTCCCCATTATACTGAATGGAAATTCCAGGGTCTCTGGTGATATTTTGCAGAAAAGAAATCAATTCCACACATAGGAAATTACTTATTTTACATAAACGGATGTTGGGAGTAGGTAAACAAGTGAGACACAACGGCTGAAATCGTGAAGAAACTGAACCTTAAATATCTTCAGAAACTGAACCTACAACTATTCCAAAGAAGAAACAAGTGTATTGGTCTGAGGAAGGAAAACTTATAAAACCAGACTAGGTCAAAACCTAGTATATGGTTGGACTGTGTATGGGTGTGAAACTGTTGCACTGGTTCATTTTGAAAGAGCAACGGCCAATGGGGAAACTCCAACACTCAGCCGACCAATGGTGTAACTTCATCACTCAGTCAGTCAGTGAGTGAGTCAATGACAGACATTTGCGTTTATAGGGTTGGCCCCGCTGTCACGGTCCAGCCAGAAAAAGAGAGCGACCAAACTCTGGGAATTGTCATTCAAACACTCAATGGCTATGGCAAGTTACGGATTATCACTTTAGGCTTTTTGGTATTTTGGTACACAAAATAGTGACAAATGGAAAGGTGTGATTCACCTTCAACAAAATATTGGTTTGTAATTCAAGTTTCAAATGCTTTAAGGGTATGTTAGAACAAGGTACAAGGTATCCAGCAGTATACAGGGACAACTGAATGCTGTTATACGTCTATTGCAACCGTCCCTAGAGCAGGGCAATAATAAGGGCTTTAGACGTCCACGCTGAACGGATTTTCATTTGGCCCTTTGTGTCGGAGAATCTCACCTGGGCTTTGGAGTGGGGGGCAGAGGGGGGCAAACCTTGCTGCCCTGGCCTGGCGCCCCGAGCAATGGAGAGACGGCCTTCCTCAGTAACCCACACTCTCATTCACAGACATCATTCATGTGCAAATCACCCTTGGGGCTATTGTTCACCCCACTGCGCTTTGAGATACTTGCTGAATCAAGCAATACATTTAATAGAAGGGCTCAAGATATTTTCCATATAGTGCAACTTGAAAATAAAACTAATCAGACCTCTTGGATTTGTTCAGAGGTGGAAGGTGATTTACAATATAAGACAGTGTAAGAATGATCAAAGTTGCCACTATATTTAGGTAGAATTTTTCTGTACTTTTAAAACGCACTCCTGTTTTTAGGAGTAGTAGGAACAGCCTTTCCCACCCACAATTATAACTAACCTTTTGCCGATATGAGCAAAACAATTACCACCTTAATTAATAGGGTTAATAATGACTGATTGAAATGTTTTTAAAAAGCAGGTGTAAACACTGGGGGCTATTACTTGAGTGACTACACAAGTACTATGATAATTGTAGAAGTAGAAAGAGCACTGAAACATTTATCAATATAATTTTACTCAAGTCTGAATTAGTGTACTTGTCTATAAGTAAAATCTCTGAAATCATTCTCAAGTACTTAGTCACTTTCAAGCAGAAATGGCTTTCAGAAAACGGTCGTTATAAGTTCAATCTTTGGGGGTGGTCAACACAGTAGGATCATGGGGGTAAAGCCCAGGATGACTCTTTAACTGTAAAAGCCAGACATCATTGTGCCCAATAGTCTCAAAAGAAAACTAAAAATTATCAATACATTATAGCTAATGACATAAACTACCACAAAAAACATTAATATTTCTAAATAAATACACAAGTAAAGGTAAAAGTATAGTACAGACTATTTACTAGAAAGACATATTTAAAAATCTACTCAAGTACACCTGTCTACTTGAATCAAAAATAAATAAATAATAAAAACAATAAAATCTACCCTAATTTGTTATGACTTCAGCCAGTTAGGTATATAGACTTAACAGGAATAAAACAGAACTACAATTATTCATTATTATTCATACATCTCTACCCCAGGAAGACACTGACAACAATAATTTTATGTATAAATACTTGAAATACATACAGAATATTTTCCATAGTGGAGGGGAGCTTCAGAGAGAACAACATGCAGGCAATACAATATTTGTATTGTATACAATACATTACTTAAAGAACAATTTTTCCTAAATAACTGACAAAGTAAAAAAATTTCTTAGCAATAGTACATGTTTGAGCATCAAAAAAACAATGACTAATCTATAGTACCTACACATAAGATACAAATAATTTGTAAATGTTGTATACTAACAAGGCAGCTAACCGTTCAGTAAGCACCTGGTACTTAAAGCCACTACAGACAGGATTCTTGCTTTAACATATCATTATTAAGATTGGTTCCCCATAGAAGCCTCGCCTTCACTATGCAATTTTGTGTGCCTCCGGGTATAATCTCCCACAAAAAAGAGAAGGACCGATTTACGACTAAAAGGAAGTGTGTCAACCAAGACAGGAAGAGCATCTTCTGTGAACATATTTAGACAGTCGTGCTTCTTTTTTTCCCCACTGAGTTTTGTAAACAAATGCAAGTGTGTAATTGCTGGGCTTTGAAAGAAAAAACAAGAAGTGGCTCGGTTGTCTTTGTGACAGCGATGTAAAAAAGTAATACCAGTAGGAAACTCAAGGGGCTGCAAAAATCATTTATATAGCTGCTATGTGCAAAATGTCTATTGTATACTAAAATAACATAAAAAGAGTACCATGCGAGGTTTCAGTGAGATGATCTTCACATGTCTGCTATTGCAGGTTGGCCAGTGTGTTGATATTCCCTCTTATTCCCCCTATTGTCGGGCTGCCAAGTTTACATTCCCGGCCGGAAATTAAACTCCTCCCAAGACTCTGGGCACCTGTAGCGTGCGACGTTTTTGATGGACAGGGGAGAGGAGCAACAGAGAGGTGATGCAGGGGAGGAGAAAAGTCCAGCTTGTTTTGAACTGTAACCTCGCGACACCAGGCTCTCCTACTTCACTGTTCAGTGTGCAGATCCTGTCTAGAGCCCGCCTTCTCCAAAACTGTATCCGGTAATGTATATCCGAGACGCTACGAGTTAGAATAAAACATGGACATACCAAACTAAATATTCCAAGAAGTGCATGAAGAAACTTGCCAGATCCATAAAATTACATATTTGAAGCCTTTGCATGAGACATTTAATTTACAAAAATCCAATACATTTCCTGCAAACTGCAAAGTGACTTGCGCCCAGGGTGTTTGAACTTTAACAACTTGTTGTAATTGTACTTCGCTATTGGTAGAGTCAGAAAGGAAGGATGATGTTAAATTAATGTTATTTCAATTTCTCAGCTATTATTCAACCAGTCAAATTGACAAAGAATACATTGGTATTTACAGCGGGGTGGCTGCAAATGCATTGTTCAAATATAAGTCATAAAGGAAGCCATACAACAAGACATACACATATATGGTCGATTACTTTGGCAATAATATAGCACACTTGGCTTGGAGATACAGCTTGATTAAGTTTTGCACATTGGCTTAATTGTTTTTTGTTTCAGCACTCAAGGACAAAAACACTAACCGTAGTCAAAGTAAACATTTTACAAACTACTCTGTTGTTCAGTATAAAAGATTGTTTAACTCTATATAATGGCGCCTGATGTCTTTGAAAATGTCCATGCTTGTATAATCAAAAGCACAGCCTTTTGTCTCTTTAACACACATACCCAAAGAAGCTGCGGAAGAGGCCACATCAGAATGAATGAATAATTAATTGAGGCCTATTGAGGCAGCAGATCAAAATGACCTTGCTTTAAATCATTCTCTGATAAAAATAAAAATGGGGTAGGGGAGAATGGAAGGCGCACACTCGAGAGCCTCAGCTTGTTCAGCAAGCGAGAATATATTACACAAAAATCTAGCATTCAAATATCGGACCAAAACCATATTTTTGTTGATAAGTGTGTTTAACTTTGCCACTTACTTTCATCTAGGTCTTCTCCCATTAACTGACAATTCTAAATTCTTCAGAGAGCAAAAGACCGAAATGTATAATACTAGAAACCCTACAGAGGGAGAGACAACTGACAGGCGTTATGAAAAGAAACCATTGTTCCAAAATCATAAGAGAAATTAGCATGCTGCAAAATGGTTATGCGTGGTACATGTCAAATCTATTTTAATGGTACAGTAATTCTCCTATTTTCCTGCCTAAGTACACTTTAAAGCAGGGATTCTACAAATAAGGCATCCATGATTTGCCACCAATCAAAGAACAGACCATATTTCTCCTTTCTAATGAAAGATGTCTTAACAAAAAGTAGGTCAATTTTGGACTGTGAGGGAGCAAGACCCTCCACTCAACCTCCCTGACATTCCTGGCAGCTAATGGTGAATCTAAAAAAAATGGCTAGACTGTTATGTATTGGATAGAAGCATTTCTAAATGTCAGAATACGATACTGAAAGCAATAGGGTCATATGAAAGCTTATTTATTTATACACAAACATGAAAAAAAAGTAGTATTGTTTACTTTCTACGGCCGAACGTCGCACATTTGTTATTTTTTTTGTATTCTATAACCCTGGCCAGTCTATAATCAATGAAACCAAACTGCAGCTAGGATCCAGTAATTGTATCATGATTTGGTATCAAGGTCAAGCATTTAGCACATAGAGAGGCATTGGAAACAAAATTACAGATAACTAATTAATGTCCAAGGTCCCGATGTGAAGGCCAGGTTAGAGAAATGCCTACATAGTATGCTATTAAACGTCTTTACATGAAAACCTGTCCAAAAAAAGATCAGTGTATACAGTTTTTCCCAGACTCACCAGTATGGAACTGTGTTTAATTATGCACCTTAACACTTGTGTAGGGCATGAAAGTGTCTCTTTAAATTCAAGGCAGGAAGCACTTACTAATAACAATGAGCAAAAATCTTTGTTACCCATGGGCAAACTGCCCATAATAATCCAGACTGATTTAATAAAGAGCAATTCAATTTCTTGTTGAAATCCAAATTGAATCAACTTAAAATTATGGCAAAAGGTCAAGGCTAAAGTACGTCAGAAATCTTCAATCATACCTTGGCAGGTGTTCCCTGTTATCACTGGTTGTGTGCAGGTTGGGGTCTGGGTGGTTAGAAGAATTTAGAACTTAGAAATTAAATTTAGAACTTATTGACCTAGCGAGGGCAAACCACTCCCTTAAGCATTTCAGTAGTTTATGTGACAATGACAGTTAAGGGAGAAATGGAGAAAGCAAAGAGAGACATTTGAGGTAGCACACCGTTAGCAATGTTTCAAATCAACAGTGAAAAGCAATGGGACTTCTCATCTTCCAACCAGTGAAAAAGTAGAGTGACTGTTCAAATTTGGCAACACTCTGCTGTACCCTTATTGTGCATTTGCTGGTTTCCTCTGTCTAGAACCTTGGAGGTTTGTGTTGTTGATAGTTGTACTGTTATTTTATGTCTGGCTGTAGCCTACTCTGCCACCAAACATACCCTGTGGTCTCTTTAGCCACATCAACCCATTTTAAAATAGCTGTATTGAAGATGCAATTCTAAAGCTACTTTAGTAATAAACTTTTTCTCAATTGTTTACACACTAAAACTGGAACTATGCACACAATGGTGAAAACTTGAAGCTCGTGTGTCAACAACAAAGACTATTTCTGCAAAACTCTAAGCACGTACTGTATATGATAACAGATCATTACACCCATTGTCCAGACTGACAGTCTAAGCATTTTCTTTTTGAGTTTTGAGAAGAAATTGAAAAAACACTTCTAACAATGTTCAGTATGACTCATGATGGAACCTGGGTTGTGATGCAGCCCAACTGGACCTCACTGGCAGGACAATACAGTACATGTGCTTTGTATCATACACAATAACAACAACACTCAAAGTGATAACATTTCACACATTTTGCTGTACTGTACTGAATTACAATTAGGTTTACATATCAAATGCCCTATTTATATGATGATACCTTTACTGTATTGTATCATGGCAGGAGTCTTTATATTTACTGTAAAATTCCTGCCTATTTTGGGACCCCCGAAAAGAAAACTAAAAATTCAAAAAAATAAACATTTTTTACACAATTCTATACACTCGAATATGGAAAATGACCTCATGAGGCCAAAATATATATACAGTATTTTGATGGTTGTGTTTTTAAATTTATCGCACCATTGTGAAATCAATGCTCAATAAGACCTAAGTTCTTATGAATGCATGAATGCGTTTTGCAAGATATTTGTGTAGTTTTGGCAAAAGGTTAACTGTTGCTGTGCTTTGTGTGTAGAGTCTTGGGAAATTGAGCTATAGTTTCTGTCTCTTGCACTGTCTTTCTATCTTTGACATCAACCTGCCAAGGGACTCCAGATGGAAACTAGCCTCTGGGCTACAATCTGGCATATTTACTGTACAATTGTACAGTCCATTAATATGCACTGTCCCTTTCTAAATACTGTACATAAAAATAAAAATTAAATAAAAATAGTTTCAGGAAACACGTTTAAACAATTGAGAAAATCTGTAACAAAATTCACTTCAGGCGGTGCAGCTCTGCTGCTGACCCTGTGCTCACCACTGTTTGTTTGTTTGAGATTTTAGGTTTGTTTTTATTATTTTTTATTGTTTACACTTTTTTTTTTTTTTTTGCACCTTGCTCATTGCACCTGCTGTCACTACGCCTAACTGGTGGGGCCTCATCTGTAAACTTACCTGCGGACTGTAATGAAAGATGGCTGGAGAGGTGAAAGGAAGAGAGGCGAAAGCGGTGCGTGAAACGAGGCGTGAAACATCGACTCTGGAAACGCCGGAGCAAATTTCTATGGAAGCCTATAGGGGACAATATTAAAATGATAATGTAAACTTGAAAATGAAAATGTAATTCCACAATAGCATATATTCCATATATGCATGTGTTATTTGAGTAAAACGTTAAATGAAAATGCAATAATCCAATTAGCATTTTCATTTTCACATACTCATATGGCCATTCTATGACCATATTAGAAAATGGAAAAGCTGCTTGACATTTAATTTTCAAAGTCGTACCCCGCTGTACAGTCGACAATACTCAAATTTGAAAATGAATATGCTATATAAACAATGTAACATCATTTCCATTTGGGCAAGCATTATTTAAGTCACAATTAAAATTAAAATGCAGTTGTCCAACAATTTGAATATGTAAACGGCATTTGACATTTCATTCAGCAACTAGATGTCGCACTAGAGCACCAGCATCTCAGACCAAAACAAATGGCCACGTTGACACACAAACTAACATGCATGCAATGCCGGCCAGCTACCAAAACAAAGAACACAGAAGCTCGGATTACAACACACACAGTGGGAGTGTGACTTCATTCTCTGCACAGGACGCAATTACTCCACTATATCTTTACATAGCAAATAGTTGTTTGTTGCTATATTAATGTTCAAAATATCCTATATAGTACCTTTAACCTGCTGTACAGTGGACAATATTCAAATTAAATAAACAAAACAGTGCCCCCAGTCTATTGCATTTACATTTACATGTCACCACCAAAACGAAATGCAATCTGTCAACCCTCTCATCAAGGCGGGCCTTCAGTTACGACGTCACTTCCTCATTCAGTGACTTCGATTCGCGATTTGACGTGTGTCTGCATGGTCACCATATTGGAGCGGTCAAGATCCACTAGTAATCTAATACAATGTGTATTGAGAGATGCAGACTCACTACAAAATACTTATTGGAATTAAATTCAGTTAGTGAGGGCGGATCTAAACATTAACCTTCTGAATCCTTCTGAATAGCCACAACTTCCTCTGGGACATTTTTTAAAGTGTGACTTTTTAAATTGTGACTTAAAGTGGCAATCTCGAAGATCTCTGTTTCGGGTAATTGCAGGTGTGCTTTTAGACCTCACTTCAAAGGGAAAATGCGTCACTAACTGCTCCGCTTGGGATTTGAATGCATGGCGGGAAAGTCGCCATAATACTGTAAATGCAAGGACTTTCATCAGTGGGCCATAGGCTCAATCACCATTGTGTTACGTCATTCAGTGATAGATAGTGACTTAACAGACATATATTTAAATGAAAATCTTCAGAGATCTTTGAGATTGACACTTTAAATAATGCGTGCACAAACGCCCATGTGAAAATGGACATACAAATTTGATTATTGCATTTTCATTTACATTTTTACTCAAATAACACATCCATATGTGGAAAATAGTAATGCTATTGCGGAATTACATTTTCATTTTCAAGTTTACATTATCATTTTAATATAGTCCCCTATAGGCTTCCACTTCCATTGCCTGTCACTACCCTGTCAAACTTGCGCTTGGTAAGCAACAAACTGGATGGACGTATGATAAGAGCTGAACATAGCAGTGAATTCAGACAGAGCAACCTCGTTTGCTTTACAGAAACATGGCTCAAAGATCATGTAACTCCGGGCCTAACAGGGTAAACTACAATAAGAGCGGATCGAGACGAGCTCATTTAAATCCATTGGAGGAGGGTTGTGTATGTTTGTTGACAATAGCTGGGCCACACAGTAGTCTACTGTATATGGGAGCAAGTGTGCACACCGGACTTTTCAGAGATTTTAACGGTCAACCCGTTTTCATTCTTCGCTGTTTTAATTAGTGTAATTAATTTGAACATCTGCCTAACATTCAGCAATACGTGGACTGTCCCACTCGTCTAACCTGGACTCTTGATCGCTGCTATGGGAACATCCCTGATGCTTATATCTGACCACAATATAAATCTCTTGCCCAAATACAAGGCTGTGGTTAAGAGAATGAAACCTGTCACTAAGCAAACACAGGTGTGGTCTGACCATATAATACATTCATGGGTTTACATGGATCCATGTAAAGAGCAACTTCCGGGACTGCTTCGAGGAGACTAATTGGGATATTTTCTTTCAACCCTGCCAGGATGCTGATGAACTCAGATAATATCGCGTCGCATATTAAATGCTGTTAAGACGCGGTGTCTGAAACGAAAACTGTGAAAATGTTCCCACATAATAAGTCGTTGGTATCAAAACAGCTGAAAAACTGTCTCAATGAAAGGAAGGTTACTTTCTGAACTAATAATATGGAATTACTGTGTGAAAAAGGGAGACAGTCAAGGGGGAAAATCTCTAGGGCAGATTTTTAACTGGTAATATAAGACAGGCGTGTGAGGGTCTAAACACATTAATGGGCAGATCCAGTAAAAAGGGCGCTAGTCCTGTAAGTAACAGTCAAACTTTTGTTAATACTTGAATGATCTTTACTATAGATTTGACACTGGATGGCAGGACAGAATGTGATGAGATATGCAAAAATCTCCCTGTAGAGACATCAATAGTTATAAAAGACGATAATGTTGCTGCAAGTCTTTTTAAATTGAAGCCGAACGAGACCATTGGCCTAAACGGTCTAAAAGCCCATCTCGTTAAAGACTGCGCTCCTCAAATAAATGGGGTTTTTGCAAGGTTGTTTCAGTCCCTCCTAGACACATGCACAGTGCCAAAGTCGTCGAAATACTCAATAATTAGACCTGCGCAAGTATGCCAAATGATTTTCGGCCTAATCGCAATGACCTCTGACCTTGCGAAGCAGCTGGATTCGCGAGATCAGGCAAGAATTGCGATCACAAGAATCCATCTTGTCAGCCTTCAAATGAATTCGATTGTGTCCGAATGTCAGTTTTTTCAGACCAATCAGCGTCCTATGACTAACTACTGGCAGCTACAGGCGTGGTTCAGCCCGTGATAGACAAATGGTTCATCCAATCACCTGCCAAGTATTTTTTTGAGTGCCTACCCTTTTCCAAACAGCTTCCAAGGGCGACTGCAATGCTGTGCTGACTGCTTAATACAGTTACGAAACAGTTTATGCATCCTAAAGGATATGCCAGGGTTAGCTCAGCTTTTAATTCAATAAAGGCATATTCTCCTGAAAAGGCTCATTGATTTTAACATCAATAAGGGGTTAGTTGTCTGGATCAGAGATTTGAGAGGAGCATGTCAGATGTGCTCACTGTGAGCACAGGCTGCCCACAAGGTTGTGTTCTTTCCCATATGCTATTCTCTCTTTTTACTAACACGTTTGTGATCAATGAGAAACATTTTAGATTGCTTAAGTATGCTGATGACCTGGCCTTAGTTGGCCTCCTACAGAAAACAGACCCTTTTGGTGAAGGTGCCTGGCCCACATTAAGGCCCTTCAAACATGGAGTCACTAGCCAGCTAGAAATCAATGTGGCTAAGACAAAATAATTAATTATTTGCACAAAACAATATTTGAAAACAGCAGTTTCACTTGATGGCCAACATGTTGAAACTGTGGAAAACTTTAAATATCTTGGTACAGTTCTGGACTTCCAGATGAGCTTCTCTGAAAATACATAGAATATTGTGTTTGTCAGCAGATTTTAGAACTAGTGTACAAAACTCTTGTTGAAAGTGTTCTAACTTTTAATCTCCCTGCCTGGTACAGTCATCTAAACTGTAAATCCAGGAATAAACTTTCCAGGATTGTGTTAATGGCAAGCAATATAGTTAGCAAACGCCAAAAGCCCTTGACTCAACTTTTTACAGAAAGGACGAGGAAGAAGGTGAGGAGTATCCTGGCAAATGGCTTCCATCCGGTCCTCAGCCAGTTTGAGCCCTTGATCTCCGGGAGGCGCTATAGAGTCCTCTGGCAACCAAATGTATTTAAGAAGTCCTTCATCCTAACTGCCATCAATATTCTTAATTATACAAAGTGACTGACGAGATTTAAGCCACAGACATTGACATGAACTGTCTTTATTGTGTAATATGACCTTGTCTAACTGTTTGTCTGTCTTTATGTTGTTGTTTCTTATGTTTGGCGAGCCAAAGACAATTTTCCACCCTGGTGGACAATAAAGATATATTCTATTTTCTTGCAAGCTGACAGACTTTGACCTTGCTGTGTAGCACTATGGGTACATGAGGAAGGACTAATGGTATTCAGCATATAGTAGCCAGGCAGAGACTTATTTACTCAACCTACATTACTAATAGACATGGTCATTGTTGTGACCATGTTATTGTCACACCTACACTTCACTGGAATGCATTCTTTAAGTGCTGTTGAAGGCTACATGTATTGTCATACGAAGAACTTTTTTCTTGAGGACACAAACATGACATTACATAGCTACATGTTATGTCTGCTACGAACAATTGAACAATGAGCCAAACAAGTTTACTATTGATCAAATGTTTACTTCAAGCCCATCTAGTTGCCATCAGACAGTAAATTTGACACCTCAGCAATCAATGGTATTACATGGAAGGGAAGCTACGACTGCAACACTTCGTAACACAATCATCGCTCCTTGCAGATATTCCTTCTGAGCTTGTTTCAGTTACTACCTGCATACAATAGATAATTTGAAATCCATTGTTTTTTATAATTCAGTTTCCTTTTACTGTAAAACACTCTACATCTTTTGGTTGAGTATTGAATGTGTGCATTTTTGGCAACATACTATCTAAAAGTGAATGAGTCATCGTTACTTTATAGAATGTGTATGTCCATGTAATTGAAAGAAGTTCAACACCTGGCTATGTCTCCCGTTGAGATTGGAACCAGCTGTGGTTGGTCTATTTTACACAACTTACAGTCAATCAGCTATTTCTCAATGTTTCAATGATCTGTTAATTCAAAAATGCTTATCAGCTGTTTCAATAGAGCTTTTGAGCTGCTGTTGTTGCAGAAGTAGAGGCTTTAAACTATATATAACTTCTGTAAGAGTAGTGTTTTTCCTGATATCAGATCAAGTAATGTCACACAGCTTACTGCAGATGTGTCAGTCACTATGTGGATCACACAGTGCCTTAACTCCAAGATAAAACCGTACATCTCCTCCCATGCAGTCTGACAATACGCACTGTAAGCAAAGAGAACAGGTTGAATATGATCATTATCTCTTAGGCCTGGTATCAGAAAAGTTCTTTTGAATATGTTTATTGTGTTGTTACACTTATGCACAATATAACTCCACTTCCACTGTGAGCTATCTGTCGCATACAAGTATCTGTTGACATGCTCCTTAACATGGATATTATGTTAGGGAGCCTTTTAGCAAACTCTAAATTATTCTGCCACAGTCCCTTTTCTGTGGTGTGTCAAGGCTGGCTGAAGCCATTACTGGTAATGAGTGTGGAGTCCTACTTTATAAGGTTCAGGCATGTGAAGTCACCTAAAGCTGACTAATGGAATCCTACTGACATCAAATGCCGGGGGCTTTTACCACATAACAGCATGGCACACTTTTGGAAAATTATGCTACAGACATAATGAACTGTAAATGTAAATTTCAGAATGTAGCCTCCCACACAGTAAGTTTGGGTTATTAATAGACATAGTATGCACAATGTCGCATACAAAAAAAAAAAAAGGTTCCACAAAGGCTACATTGTGTAGCAGCCACAAAACTATTACCCTTGACCTCTTAACATGTTCACTACTTCATATTATTTATTTTGTTCTTTATCTCTTTCTAAGCAGCGACGTGTTTGCATTTCTGCTCCAGCTCCAGAAATACACGCCGGGCATTTGTCGGTGGTTTTTAACTATTACGAGTTTGTTAGCATCGCAATACTTTGTGTCCTGGGAGACGGGCCTCTTCAACGGGGCTGACGGGTCGCGCGGTAGCGTCCAGAGTGGCCATTGTGCTTTGTCATTTCACAGGTGACTCACATCACCACACTCGAGCTCGCTGGAGGTAGAGCACTCGGAGATGCTCGCGGCATTCAAAATGCATGATTTTCAGCCTAGTGCAAACAAATCGCTTTAAAAGATCTGTTTAATCTATTTCAAGCTGTTATTATGAGCTGGAAGAGTCATTCAGATAAAGAGACTGAAGCGGGGTTAACATCGGTGCGTTGGACAACTCTTCACATACTTTACCCAGTGTGAGAGCTATCAACTTTATTATTTGTTTTTACGATACAGTGTGCATTTGATTTACAATGTAGATGCAGCGTTTACTAAAAACAATGGTCAAGGGGGTAAATTACTGTGAGCAGGACTGTTTGAGACTTGATTGATATAATGTGCAGCAACAAAACAAAATTTCACAGGGATGTCAGTCATAGAAGTCATCAAAGTCGTCATTGTTTGTGTTGAGAGGTTGAGGACGTAAGGCTGCTTCGATATCTGAGTCGCTGTCATCGGATTCCCCCCAGAAAGCTATAACAAAGAGTAGAGACAAAGTTTTAAAAAAAAAGTTGAAATGGTTTTGTCTGTTTTTTGTTTTTTTTGTTTTTTAAATCTACTAAATGCCCCCGCTTCATGTATGTGAAAATGAAAAAGTACTTTGAGTAGTACCTTTTCCCTGCTGTGTTTCAAACAACTGTTAAGTACATATTTTCTACATATATATATTTCATCCTTTAAACTACAAGTTTAATCAGACAAGTATTCAGAGAGGTAAATGCACTGAAGCTCAAGCTTTCACTGGCCTTGATAGTACAATAAGTCTTCACATTCTTAGTTCCACTTGTTGTACCGTCTAATCTGTGTTAAGTCAACAAGTCCCTTTGAATAGTTGTAGGCTGTTATAAATGACAATGCTCTTTTGGGCTGAAGTTTATGACAAATTTCGAATAGTGACCTAAGTTCCATAGGCTTTTGTTCATGGTTGGTTTAGAAATATGATTGTAAATTGAAATATGATGTTTCTTTTTAAGGAATTTATTGTATATTGCTTCTTAGCAGCTTCTTAGCACCATAAGTATATTTTAGCTTTGAGGAACCTACGCTTCAAGGTCATTTTTTCCATTTATGCATATCCTCAAAAACATAGTACAAATTACATTATTTTTAAAATTAATAAAACAAACCTCATATTTGTGTGAAGATTAACAATTACAATGTATACATTTTTCTGCATGAACCCCTCTCTCTCAGTTATATAGAAAATTAAACCACTTTTTCAAAACTAACCTTTTGACTGTACAGCAGAAAAAGCTTTTCCCCATGTCTTCTCTTTCCTAGAAACATAAAGACATACAGTTAATGGCTTAAGTGTTCTTTTAAAAAAGGTCAGGTCAACACCAGTTCAGCAGTTCAGACATATTTTCTCAAACAATAGTTTGATGGTGGGACATGGTTTTCTGTTCAGACACAAACACATACATGTAAAATAAGCAATAATTCTGAATTTATTTGATGGGCACATTTTAAATACTGAAAATGAGTATCTAGTGCAAGACAGGACAATGCAAGTCTGTGAAATCAGGAGCATTCCAACTGAGAAAACTATCATGCACAAATTCTACATCTCTTATGACTATTCTAACTGAAATGTGTTTTTGACAAACATGTGTGGACACATATTTCACTCTGGACAGGGAGATTTGCTGGCTAAGCCCAGACAGAGCAGCAAAGGGGACTTCCTTGACTCCTGTTCTAATCGTGCTGAAGGACTTCCACAAGGCCCTCTTTATTCAGAAGTGGTCCAAAGACAGGGTTGCCAGGTTCCCATAGCATTGGTGATATCGCTATGTAAATGCCTGACCCCCAAAAAGGCTTTGATCTACCTCAATGCATATGCAATAAGGGCCCCCGTTCCACTTTTAAAGGCCTCCTCTTTAATTTACATCATCACAGGGCCTATTCAAAGCCCCACAATATATCCTCATCATCTCCCAGGTTAGCATACATATCCATATGGTTCATTAGCTTGGTTTTTCTATATCTGAGCTGAGTTGAAACGCTTTTATTGAAAATGAGAGGAGGAAAAAAGCACAGATTTGAGCAGATGAGCTCCAGTACAAACAATCACGTGTTGTGCTCTTCCATCTGCATCAATTCCAACCCATGACCTCTTTGATTGTCATAGTCTCAATCACACTCATCTTACTCCAGTTCTCTTAGCCCAGTCTTGGCACATGTGACTGTATACCGAGTGAAAACTAAATTACCCTGGCTATGTTCCAATTGCTATCATCCAAACTATATGTTGTCGTGTTTGGACCACTCAAGACAGAATGAGAAAAAAGATGGAACTCCTAACAGAGAAGAGATTGCGTGGCGATATATGCATCAAACCATATAGACATTATAATCATTAGAGTAACCTTTATATTCATAAAGCGATAAGCTTCCGACAGGATATTTGGGTGATTTGTAACATCCATTTCTACAAGAACCTTTGGTTCCTAAAAAGACAGTAGTTTAAAAAAAATAGAGCCTAAGAAAAGTAATATTTGAAAAAGGGCAAATATGGGACCAGTATGCAAGCACATAATCGGAAATAATCAGCGTGTCTACTTGCAATTTAAACAGTGTGTACCGTCTTTCCCCGAAACACCGGATTTATTTTTACCCGTGTAGTCTTGATGAGACATCACATTACAAACGCAGGGCAGTTTGTCCTACCTTTACCAAGAGGTGCATTTCACACAAACATGCACAACACAAAGCAACCTATTTCAACATATAGATTTATTCATTTGGACTGTTGCAGTTTTAATCGTTGTGTGAGCAGCTGCTGTGCATCACTGTGACGAGGCGGCCGTTTTCTCTTCTTTATATATATACTCTGAAACGGCAACTTGAGCTCAGTTCACAAGGAGTTTTTCCTATAAAATGGATGTATGGGCAGGAGTTACATGAGCTTAACAATGGGGGAGTACATTGCGTTGGTGTTTACAGTCAAATTTACCAGGAATATTGTGCCATTTCTGAATTTGCTAATTGTTGATGTGTGGTAAAGATAAACTAATAGAACACTGTATACGCTTCACCTTTAAAATGAGGCCCCAGGGACGTCACAGCACCCCGAGCCGGTGATGTTGATCAAAATGAAACGTCTCCGAATGCAGGCTGTGCAAGTTATCCTTCACTGCATGTTTACAGAGAAAATGATGAAAAACTATTTTCTGTTTTTTTGCATGCAAATTTCTCCCAAGTCTTATTTATGTGATCGTTTTCGGCTTGCATCATTTCCCCGGAGAATCTAAAATGTAGGAACATCACTCAGTGACTCAATAGGCATCTATCTCAGTGCATAAAAAGTGTTAGGCGTACTACTTAAAGAGACTGAATGGGATAAGCCTCTTGTTTTGGTCCAGAATGGTCAAAGTATAGTTCTTACACATATAATCTATGAAGTGAATCCCAGTTTTACCTCATTCTGCAACAGAATTTCCAGTTTACCAGCTATTCAGGCAGCCATTTTCCTTTGAGTTGTCGGCTTGAATGCCCCTGACTTGATTGACAGCCCTCACCTGAATGTGCATTGCGGCTGCAGGGGCGGGCCCAGGTCAGTTTGACTCCACATGCACTGACTGCAGTGAGCACGCAATGGGGATACACCTCTACTGAACAGCACTATTTTAACAACCACAGCCAGAAACTATGAAAAGAAAATGGTGTAGGACGTCTTTGCATGGAATTCTCCACATGAACAAAATAGGTACACGGTCAAGTACTTCTTTTGTACATATGGCATGTGCATATCCTTGGAGGTAAAATTAAAAAGATAAAAGTGTCTTTTTCAATATACACTCAATATGAAGAGTAATAAATGTTTTAGACAATTAACCTTATGCAAGGTGAGCTTCAAATGTTGAGGAGTGATAAGAACCAAATGAGGTTTTTGTCTCTACAAGCTACAAAAGTCTTAGGATGGCAGCACAGCATGACAGCTCTGGGGCACACTAAGGTTTGAATAATAAGGAGAAGATACCTGCTACATTCAAAAATTACCCTGCTATCTGCAGTCAACCCTTTAAAACAAGTAACAGATAAGGTGTTGAAGTTGTTGAAGCACAACTAAACCATGGGGACTAGTGCACGCATTTACAACTGTTAGGGCAACATATCTCTACAAGGCCTTGCAACAGCAAAAATACAGCAATAATCCATACAATTACTTCCTCTCCCCTGCCACAATAATGGCTGTCGCAGGGAGTAAATTGGGCTTTTCTTTTCTCTGACTTCCCCCCGGGATGGGAACGGTCTATCAGCTGTTCCACTTCAGCTGGGGACGGGGCTGATTTCAAGACAGGGCTATTACCATAGAGAGCCCAATCTGGAGCTGACCCCTCCAATCTAATATTCAGTTTCCATAAACATTTATGCCAGTTCATCTTCTGCAGAGTTTCCCCTTAATTGAGGCAATGATCTGAATATGTAAGACTGGGCTGGCCACTGTTTTGCAGGCTCCAGTAGACGGAGGTGAATGTAATATGAAAAATGATGCAAATTACAGCTATTGTAATGCCCCCTTTTACAGTGTCTCCCTCATTCTCTCACTGGCTTTTTGCAATTGTTGCATATTGTTTATGTTATGTTTTAACAGTTTGTGTGACTGATGTGCATAGCTGTATGTGGAACAGGATTAAAATGATATAAGGTATATTACGCAGTATAAGCTTAAAGGGGAAATACTGGTGTTTTTCATGCAAATCCTTTATCACACCTATAGGTTCCATTGTACAATGGCCATTTCCTATCATATGGCTTTGCTGCATTTAAATATTTAATATTCACATATAAAGTCACGTGTAGCTTATGTCAGAGGTTGTAACAACAACAAGAAATGATTGTTGTATTAAGTTAATTAACAATTAGTAAAAATAAAATGAAACAAAAGAGTTATAGCTGTCAATTCCGGTGTAAACCAGATTGTTCTTGTGGTGTACAATGATTCAAACGCTATTATACTGGGATGTTGCTGCAAGTGCTTCTTGCAATAAAAGGGACATGGCTTAGTTTGCAGGGCTGGAATATATGTATTGTACACTGGTGAGGATATTCGACAGTAGGTTAAGTGATGGAGGTTTAAACTAAAGGTTGTATGAGCAACGGAAGGTAACACTACTAATTACATAGCTCAGATACACTGACTGCATTGAACAACAGACTACGTATCTCTAAAGTAGTGGAGAAAACAACATACTGTATGTGTCTGTTCTGTTTTTCCTATTAGTACTTTATTGTACCACTTGTGGTGTCTCAGTAATAAAAGCATTCCCCATGTGAGATCAATAAATTACCAATATAACTACTACTTTGACAATGACTACAACTATCACTACTACTGCTGTCTTCTCAAATATGAGTGTATGCAATTGTAATGAACTGAAATCAATGAAGAAATCTTCAAGCAACATAAACTATAGAATGTCTTTGTATCCTAACTGCAGACATACAATACAAACCTATAAGCTTATGATCGCACAGCTAGGATGGGTTAACTCTAATGTCCATTTCATGACCTTAAAAAGCTTTCATACCGCATAACACACTGTCCTCTCAAACAGACTTGTGTAACAACAACAATGTAAGACGACCATACTTGTTGATCTTATTGGACCATGAATTTCACTTTCCACTCAGTAGTCACATTATAGATAGATCATTGTTCTGTCTGGGGAAATAATGCTTACCCAGCATTTAATGCTGGCTTGCCCAGCTTGATAGGCAGAGGTCTGCTTTTATTTACCCTGTCTTTTTTAAGCTCCTGCCACCCACACACAAATGCTAATAGCACAATAGCACTCTTGCGCTGCGGCGTTGTCTAAAGGTAAAGGGAGACCCATCACCTCACCATTCCCATCAACTCCTACTCCCATCCCAGCTGTGACCCCGCAGAAACATTGTTTAGGTTCTGTTTAGATGTTCTCTAACAGGCCTGGGTGGTATCAGGATGTAGCCCTCAGAGGGGGCCACTAGTGAGAAGCAACTATGAGCGCGCAGTGAGTGAGCGCTCTCTAACATGTGAGTGCTCTCTAGTGGTAATGAGTGTGTACTACAGCTGAAGAGGTTTCACCAGTGAGTTTAACACAGGCCGACGCCTCCTGTCTGGTGCCGGCCTAATGCAGACAACCGGTGCAAGGGATATTAGTGTGATAGATTACTGATGGGATGTTACACAATGTGTAAAATAACCAATGCTAGGACTCACGTCTCAATATTTACTGAGACATGAAACATATTTATAGCGCAAAACCAAAATTGAAATATACCACATTCAAATGATTGGGAAAAACATAGAAACTTTTTAAAGGTTATTATTTTGGTTCAAATGAAGATGGTGTGGATCCTGTGGTTCATTTGGACTGCACAACTGCAGTCAGGATGAGGTCGCTAGTGCAGGACAGTGACCCCCTCTGGCTGGAGCCTCTAAATGCTGCCTTCATCTGTAGAGCGCTATCATTTTGTTTTGGCCATGTTCTAAATCTCTCTCTCTAGCCTGAGCTAGAGATCAACCACTAAGCCATCTCATTTTACACAAAGAACGGAAAGAAAATACAGTTGGTTGGTTTGAACCTAGAGGATGTTCTTCCACCTGATATATATATATATATATATACAGTATATATATATATATATATTTATTTTTTTTCCAGACTAAAACAACCATGTCCATGAGTAACAGTACAATGTCCCCGTTCCTGTTCCTATGGTTAGCTTTACTTTAGCTCTAGCTCTGCTGACTACTACGGCATCCGTTGAGTTGTTTACATGTGCTCACGTCCGCTCCCTGCTGCGTTTCAGACCAGTGATTTCTGCCTCTCTTTGTCTGCTACCGTCTCTCTGTCTCCCTCTATCTCCCGCTCTCTTTCTGCTCTTGTTCCCTCCATTTCCCCCAGCGCACCTCCCCCTCCCTA